>ML292832.1:0-21892 GCA_005239495.1 Nicotiana undulata | reverse complement strand
CCGAAAAACCCCCCCCCCCCCCAGACAGTGCTATGCGTTCGCGATCGAACCTATGCGTTCACATAGCACTAATTTCCAGACACCAGATGACAGCAATAACACCAGATTTTCCTAAGGTTTTTGCACCCCGACACCTACCCGAAACTCACCCGAGCCCTCGGGGCTCAAATTCAAATATGCACACAACCTCAAAAACATCATGTGGACTTGTTCGTGTAATCAAATCACCAAAATAACGTCACATCGAATTAAACCTCAAAATCAATGAAATATTTCAAAACTTTCAAAACTTCTAAATTTAGCATTTCTTATCCGAATTACGTCAAACGAAGTCCGTTTATTACCAAACTTCACAGATAACACGTATAAATCATATTGAACCTGTACCGGGCCCCGAAACCACAATACAGGCCCGATACCACATGTTTCACATCAAATTTCATTTTAAAAAACCTTTATATTTTTCAGAAAATAATTTTCTTTAAAAATTCATTTCTCGGGTTTGGGACCTCGGAATTCGATTTCGGGCACACGCCCAAGTCCCATATTTTCCTACGGACCCTCCGGGACCGTCAAATCATGGGTCCGGATCTGTTTACTAAAAATGTTGACCAAAATCAACTTAACTCAAATTTAAACACAAAAATTATCATTTTTATTAATTTTTCACATAACAGCTTCCCGGCTACATGCCAGGGCTACGCACGCAAATCGAGGTGATATAGAAGGAGGTTCTCATGACCTCGAAACACAGATTTAGCTAGAAATACACGGAATGACCTTTTTGGATCATCACAGGCTCGTACAGCCCAAGCGCTATATCGTTGCGGCGTGCAACCCATCCCATATATATATATATATATATATATATATATATAAAATGCTGCGGCGCACAGCCTGATCCCTAACTATCCTCACAAAGCCGGCTCTCGGCCTCACTCAGTCATCTTCACAAGACACTCGAGAAACTCATTACAAATCTCAGGGGCTCAGCCCAACTCACCACAAATCACAGGGACTCGGCCCATATTTTCTTTCAACATTCTAAAATAGGGTGATAACAATAATAAATAGTGAACGGGTATAAAGCATGACTGAGTTCATATTTTCTATCAAAATAGTGTGAGAATAGTAGAAAATACCCCTGAGGGTCTAAACAGGTCGGCACAAGTACCCCAAACATGGCGTACATCACAAAACATAGTATAAATCTCTAATATACGAGATATCATATGATTTCAAATCAATTAAGTGGCGTAATAGTCGCTACGGGACGGACCAAGTCACAATCCCTACAGGTGAACGCCCACATGCTCGTCACCTAGCATGCGCGTCACCTCATTTATCAAAACAATATGAAATACCGGGGTTTCATACCCTCAGGTCTAGATTTATAATCGTTACTTACCTCGAATCGGCCAAAATACTACTCCGCGATGCCTTTGCCCCTCGACTCGGCCTCTGATTGCTCCAAATCTAACCAAAATCAGATTTACATCATCAATATATGCTAAGGATCAAAGCACATTCAAAAATTATCAAAATTAACCAACATTCCCGAAATTGGCCAAACCCGACCCTCGAGCCCACGTCTTGGAATTCGATAAAAATCACACCACAAGAATCCTCATCCTTCCCCGAGTCTATACATACCAAGAACATCAAAATCGAACCTCAAATGGCCCCTCAAATTCCCAATTCAAAGTCTAGAATCTCAAGCCCTAATCCCTCAATTTTATCCCTTAATCCTCATAAATTTCATGTTAAATCAGGTAGAAATCATCATAATCGAGTAGTGAGTTCAAAATCCTTACCTCAGGGTGTTATCCCACGAATCCCTCTTCAATTTCCTCTTCAAAAGCTCCAAACCCGAACACAAATGGTGGAAAAATGGCTAAATTTCATGAAGGCCACTATGTATATGTTCTGCCCAGTGAAACCGCACCTGCGACCTTTTATTCGCACCTGCAGACCCGCACCTGCGGTCCCAGGTGCGCTTATGCGGAAATTTCACTTAAGGGATCCATCCGCATCTACGTTCGTCCAGCCGTACCTGCGGGCTCGCAGGTGCGGTCCTCTTTCCACTTTTGCGACCAACCTCCACCAGGCCATTCTCCGCACCTGCGGTCACCTACCCGCATCTGTGGAAACCACAGAACAACAAAAACCAGCATCCTCTAAGTGTCAAAAATCAGTCCGATAACCATCTGAACCTATCCCGATTCCCTCGGGACCTCAACCAATGGTACCCACAAGTCACAAATGATAACCCAAACTTAGCCAAACCCTCGGAACACCCAAAATAACATCGAAACACCAAATCAACTCATGATTCAAGCCTAAGGATTTTCAACCTTCAGAAAATCACCAACGATGCCGAAACTAACCAAACCTCGTCTGAATGACCTGAAAGTTTGCACACACATCCAAAATAAAACTACGAACCTGTTCCAACTTCTGAAATTCCATTCCGACCCCGATAGCTAATTTTCCATTGCCTATCGAAAATTGCCAAAAACTCAATTTCGCCAATTCAAGCCTAATTCTAGCCCGGACCTCAAAACCACATTCCGAACACATTCCTAAGTCCCAAATCATCTAATGAAGCTATCCGGGCCCTAAAATCCACATTCCGAGGTCGTTTATCTAATAGTCAACTTCTGATTGACTTTTCTAACCATAAGGCCAACTTAAGAGACTAAGTGTCTCATTTCTCACCACGACCACCCCGAACCTGACCCAACACAACATAATTAGGTTAAGTAACATATGATAAAGTTGAAACAGGGGAAACATCGCTAATCTTACGGAACGACCGACCGGGTCGTTACAATAATATTGTTGTATCCTCTTTATAAAGGATGTTCTTGGTGTATGTGTTACTTCAAGTAAACTATCATGACCAAAATATTTGTTTTTGGCCTCAATATTCCTCCTAAAAGTATAATATATAGTTGTCCATGTGAAAAAATATATATCCGACAAATATGGTTCAATTTTGAGGATTGTTTGACCCTGTAACTTATTTATTCTTGACGTATCTACATATAATTTAACTTGTCATTCTTTATTAATCAAAAGTTTTATGCTCATACAGTAAAAATGCCAATTATTAATCTATTGTTTATACAAAGTGATGAGACGTATAAACAATCATCAAATTATACTCATGCCTTCAAGTTGAACAATTACTTCGGTCTACTTTAATTGATTTTTTGACTTTTTTTGTGGTCCACAATATTTAATTTTTTCATATGTCCAGAAGGAATTATCTTTGTTTTTTTAAAGTTGCCTTGGGAGTAAAGACCCTAAGAGTATTTGTTATATTTCCAACGAACAAATTAAGGTTAATATGGTCAATTTTATTGTTAATTAATGCTAAAATATAGATTCTTTAATATGTACAAAAGCAGTCAAAAAATTAATTAAAGTTAACCGGAGGGAGTAAATAATAAACAACTATTAAGAGTTGCTAACTACCATGTCTATCAATGCCAATGTTTGCGTGTACTACTAAATAATTAAGAAAAAATTACATGGTATGACAACATATAAAGAGAATTGACAATATTTTGACTTTACGTCAGGTTTGGCAATAGAAGTCCAAAAATGTTGGCATTTAATATAACGACCCGACCGATCATTTTGCGTTCTAGGACCCCGTTCCTCTAAATGAGACTCCTCGTGGTTTTTTTTAATGATTTATGACTTGTAGGGAAGGGTAGTTCGGGATTTGGAAGAGTTTAGAGAGGTATAGGAACACTTAGTTCCTTAAGGTTGGCGTTTAAGGCCAAGTTTGACTTCAGTTAACGTTTTGAGTAAACGACCTCGGAATAAAGATCTGACGGTTCCGGTAGCTTCGTATGATGATTTCGGATTTGGGCATATGTTCGAAACAGGTTTTCGATGACCCGAGAGCATTTCGGCGCCCAATAGCGAAATAGGAGTTTCCTTAAGTTCAAATTGTGGTTTGAAATGTGTTTTTGTGTTATCGAGGTCCAAACGGAATTTCGAGATCGGGAATAGTTCCGTCATGTCATTTATGACTTGCTCGCAAAATTTGGTATCATTCCGAGTAGTATAGGTAGGTTCTGCGCATTGTTAACGAATTCAAGAAACTTAAAAGTTATTAAGTTTGATTCTAGGGGTTTTGAGGTGTGATTTTTAGTTTTAGCGTTGTTTTGGGTGTCCCGAAGGCTCGAGCAAGTCCGTATTATGATTTGGGACTTGTTGGTATATTTGGACGAGGGCTCAGGTGGGCCCAGATGCCGCTCGGGCATCGAGCGAGGCTAAAAACCAGCAAAAATAGCTGATGATGCACCAGATCTGGTGCGACCGCACCTGCGGTGGCCGAGTCGCAGGTGCGAGACCGCTTCTGCGGTCCTTGCCTCGTAGGTGAGGCTGCCAATTCTCGCAGGTGCGGATCAATATCCGCAGGTGCGGGCCCCTCTCCGGAGGTGCGAGCCTAGACCTCCTTGCCCATTTCCGCAGATGCGAGATTCATCTCGCAGATGCGAGACTGCAGGTGTCGTCCTCGAGCCGCAGGTGCGAAAAACCTGTAGGCAATGAGCTTCTTTTAAAACACGGGAATGAGCCATTTTCACCATTTTCTTTCCTCCATTGGCGACCTTAGGAGCTTGAGAAAGAGGCACACGATCTAGCTACTGAAAGGTAAGTAATTTCTACCCTAATGTTAGTTAAATACTTGAATTCCTAGGTAAATTAACATCCTAAATTAGTATAAATCAAGGGTTAGAGTAGAAACCTAGGGCTTTATGAAATTTAGGGAAGTTCCCACCAATTAGTTATGAAATCACACAAAAACTACATATTATTGATCCACAGACTATGGGTGAGGGTTTCCCTCGAAAATTTTCGGAATCCAGGCATGTGGGGCCGAGGGTGTATTTTGATATAATTCAAAGTAGGTTAAAATAATTAAGTAAATAGGAGAATTTCATGCTTTTGAGAGTGAATTAATTTATTTATGCAATATTTGACTAGTTTCGAGTCCTTGGGAGACGAGTTTGGAGTTTCGGGCGCATTCTTGACCCGGAAAGTAGGTTCGACACGAGGTGAGTCTCCTTTCGTAAGAGGGAATTTTCCCCATAGGTGCTTATAAATGATTGTATGACTTGATTGCGGGGGATACGCATGCACGAAGTGACGAGAGTCCGTGCGTAGCTACTACTATGCCTTGTCGGGTAGCTTAAGATACACAAGCATGCTTTATGTGTCGTATCTGTGATCTTGCATGTGGTCTAGGTAGTCTAATATCCTTGAATTGCGCATATGAAGGACTAGGAGGTTATATTTTGAAGTTGACATTATTGAATTCTGTTTTGCTAGTATGTTCCCTACTAAATTATCCAGAATTCCTGTTAATCATGTATATATATGTACGAGAACCTGTGTCGCATGTATGATTCGCGAGCGGGGTAGCCCTAGTATTATGTTAACCGCGTCGCATGCTCGATATGCGAACGGGGCAGATAGATGCATCTATGGTTCGAGCCGTTCGATCCTTCGGCAGTGCACATTTATTTTTACGACGTATCGGCCGTATGATTTCGACATACTATGTGTTATTTAATTGACTGAGAGTTCTGTGATACTTGTATCAGTTGACTCATATGAGAAAGGTAAATCTAGTAAATAATATATGCTATTGGAATTGACATGCAAGGTAATTATAAATTGATACTTGATGTTTTATGTCCTGGTGAATATTTATGATTGTTACTCCTGCCTAGTCTTCATTTATCTATATTATATTGACCCTAGTAAGTATCACGTCAACCTCTTGTCACTACTTCTTCGAGGTTAGGTGGGATACTCACGGGGTACATATTTGTTTATGTACTCATGCTACGCTTCTGTACTTAAATGTACAGGTTTTGAGGCGGGTGCATCTGGTTATCAGACCGGAGCTCGATCCTAACTTATATCTGGACTTGACTTCACGGTGAGCTGCTCCCCTTGACTATCTTCAACAACGCCACGGAGTCTTCTTTTGTTATTCCTGTCTAGTTCTTCAGACAGTGGGACAATTTATTTATCTTTTTCTATATTCTATTAGTATGCATGTAGACTTGTGACACTAGTTCCTGGCACACACGTAGTGATTACTTTATTTTTGGGTTGTAAATATTGGGCTATGATCCCTTATGGTTGATTCTGTCCAAGTCTGTCTAATTTTATCCGTTTTTATTTAATGTTTAAACTTAAAAATTTGGCAAATGTTTGAAATGTTTATTCAAATAAAGGAAATTTCACTATTTAATCAAGTGTTGGCTTGCCTGACCACGGTGTTGGGCGCCATCACGACTTGAGTTAGGATTTTGGGTCGTGACATTTAATAACCAAAATTATTTTTCTTAAAAATTGCAAAAAAATTTAGAATCCTCTTCTCTCTTTTAACAATTGCCATTTATTCCTAAAAGATTAGGTACTACTTCCTTTCAAATTAGGGTAAATCAGATTTAATTTCGTTACCACGTCCACCAATGAAGAAATCTCAAGAAATGAATTTTGAAGCTATTTTTATATTTTAAATAAAATTCCTATGAAGGTAATAAAAGAAAAAGAAAATTGCATGGCAGCTCAAGTTTTATTTTGAATGCGGAGTTGCTGAGAAAATAATTTTATGCTCAAATGAACCACATTACAAATCTTACATAAATTAGCTTGACAAAGTCTTAATTTTTTAGGCAATGAATATGTATATCTCCGTATGCATACAACTATCGTACATATTTACACACAAAAAATAAAGATATATATCAGAATGATATACAAAAGGTATATGGAAGTTTTTGTATTGCATAACTTCAAAAATTGAGAAGAAGGATGATGTGACCGATTCAATGTATTCTTGTTCATCTAGAATTTGTTTGTTTTTGGAACTTCAAGAATAGGTAGGATATATTTACATAATATTTAAAAGGGTCAAATAATACTTAAAAGGGTAGTACAATAAGGAAAATTTATATGAGAAAAAATCTTTTACAAAAATTTAATTCTGAAGTTCTAAATATTAGAAAAATATTAAATAACTTCAAAATCTTAAGAAAATTAAGTTGACTATTTTGTCCTATATAAATTTTTTTTTCTAAAAAATAAAAAAGGCTAACGATATTTCGCTAAGGAGCTTCGTGCTTATAAAATGATATTGATATTTTTAAGAGAAAACAAAGGCTACTAAATTTAAAAGAAGTCCTTAGTTGGGGAAAGAAAAGGAGTACTGACAAATGTTTGCTACTTCAATAATTTTTCAACGTTATTTTCTTTATTACTAAAATTTGTTATTTATATAAATTATTTAATATTAAGAATTTGTACATACTTCAAATAAGGAAAGAATTAGTGTACTAATTAAGTTTATATAAATCTCCTAAATATTAGGGAGAAACTTAAAATGATAATGTTCTCTAATATAAAATTTATTTTAAAGGACAAAAAATGCGAACAACATTTCGCCAAGGGCCTTCGTGCTTTTAATATAACTAGTCTTAGGGTACGCGCGTTACGCGTGTACCATGTGTCAGGAAATATAATTTCTTAGAATTATATGAATATTATTAAAATTGGATGAGTTATAGAATAAAAAAATAAAAAATTAAAAGTTTAAACTCCTGAAAATTATAAATTTTTATCATACATATTTAATAAACTCTGTAAAGGAAGAACATAAAAAAAAGTCTCTGAATGACAAACAAATCATATGATATTAGAAAAAATAACAAAACTTACTACATTGTGTACCTTGAATATTATTATTGATATGAATTCTAAAGAGAAAATAACATTGAACAAATTTCCCAAGAGCATGTTTGTAATCTTAGTATTCGTGCAACTAAGCGTGTGTTTGGAACATTGATGAAAAATTATTGCCGAACTTTATAGCAATTTTTTCTAACTTAAATAGAAAAAAAATATTTTTAACGGTTTTCAACTAAAAAATTGACCAAACAATAATTACAATTTTACACGACTCCTAAGATACTTGAACACCTAGTGTTTCGAATAAAATTTTAAATCACTTCTACTTTATTACTTAAGTCTTTGCATGTTAACTTGACTGATTCAATAACTTGAATTAATTTATCAAAAATCTAATTTGGATAAGAAAATCGAGCATAAGGTACTTTTACAATAAGTAGTCTAAACCATAGAATTAACTAAAGAACTAAAGAAAATTTCAAAAGTAAATTCATATAAAAATAAAACAATAATTTCATAACTATAATTAGCTATATATGAATATGCTCACATAAACTTGCAGAGAAGAAGTCACATGATACGAAGGTGTTTAGGCACACATGAGTGATATAGGTTATACTAAAAGATTGATGATTACTAAAAGATTAGATACTCACATATGTTAATGCCAACTTCTACCTAAAATTTATATTTTTTTAATATAAGAAATCTTATAAATATAAGCGCAGACAAAATAATAATTTCCAATAAATCAACACAATAAAAGAATTACATAATATAAGCATCAATGTAAGATAAATGAACATAGCAACTAAAAAAGGCCGAGTTGCACAAGTTTTTATTAATTTTTAGACATCATCTGAGAGATTCACCTGCTCTATATGGATATCAAGATATTACCCTAGTTGAATAGCAAGAATAAGCTAACTTCCCTTCCAAAAGTGCTACTGAAACCGTAATTATTATTATCGTTGTGTTTTCAAGATTTTTTTTACTGATAAACTTTGAACTTTGTGCTGAACTGCAAATTTTACGTCTAGTTCCTTTAGTAAACAAATGTTAAAACATATTCCGCAACAACAACAACAAATCCAGTTTGATCCCAACATGTGGGATTTTGGGAGGGTAGTGTAGGGGTGTGCATTCGATTTATCGATTCGATTTTGACCCTTATTGATAATTAATTAACGACTATCGATTTGTACATATGTTTATCGTTATCTTTTCAATAAGGTTTCGATTTCGATTTATCGATTTTTGGGCTTATCGATTCGGTTATCGATTACATCAATAAGAAAATTTACGAGATTCCACGGAAAGTATATCGCTATAAACGCGCCTAACTAATATTGACAAAAAAAAGCTAAAATAAGACGAACACTGTTTATAACATAAAAATTGGGTCAACAAGCACATGCAACGCGAAATATTCAAATCAAATGGCGATTTTCACATATTTTCGGTAATCTTGTGCTGGAGCTCCATAAGGTCCATCTATTAATAGCTTTGGCAAACTGAGATTTGGGAGTAACTTTTTGTATCAATAGTAATAAAACCACCCAAAATATTCATATATTTACCTGAAAGCGTTTCTTTCTTAAATATACCCGAAAAAAAATTTATGTAGTTGTTTGAGTCCATATAGAAATATACCTTTTTGTCATGACCCAAAATCCATTAGGGTCGTGATGGCGCCGGACAGCACTGTCAGGCAAGCCAATCCTTAATTAGTGAATTATATTCCTATTTTTAACATTTTTGAATTTGTTACCTTTCATTTCATTTCATAGCAAATGAATAAATCTTCGTTAAATAAATACGACGGATAAACAATCCAGTTTAATAAGTTAGATCCAAACATATCCCAGAACCCGGTGTCACAAGTGCATGAGCGAATTCTAAGAATTTTACAAATACTACAAAGCCTGTCCGAAATACAAATTTGGACAAGGGATCTAAAAATAAAAATAAATACAATATAATGGAGACTCTGTCAGCAGCGGAACGCCTCCTGATGATGCAGCTCGTCTAAGTCTCCAAGCCGGCCACATCGCTGTGAAAGTACCTGTGCAATAAAAATGCACATCAAGTGTAGCATGAGTACAAAAACAACGTGTACTCAGTAAGTATCCCGCCTAACCTCAGAGAGGTAGTGACGAGAGGTCGAATTTGACACTTGCTAGAGGTCAATTTAACATAAATCGAGTGGGACACTAAGAATGAATATTTTAGGAAATTTAAGAAAAATCGGGGATAAGGAATATCAATTCTTCTTACATTTAACACTTAAACACGTCGTCATTTCAGCTGACAAATTTGAGATTTCCAGGGCAATAAACATGTATAAATCACAGGAAAGTATGCAGCAATTATCATGCGCAAGAAATGCCGAGGGTTGAACGGCACGGACCAACAATAATAAAATGTGCACTGCCGTGGGTCGAACGGCTCGACCCATAGATGCATCTATCTTCCCCGCTCGCGAATCGATCATGCGACGCGGTCATATATAATAATAAGGCTATCCTGCTCGCAAATCATAAATGCGACTCAGGTGCTCATATAAACACATACTCACATAATTAACCCGCATTCTTATCAAGAAAACTAGTTTCTCAAGGAAATGATAAAATTCTCTTCAAATGAACGTGAAGATAGTATTTAAATCATTTCTGGAAATTTCCTTTGCCAAGTTTAATAGTGTTTAAACATTATAACCTTGTCAAGAACACAATTATCCATGGAAGAATCAATTTTCTTTCTAAATGATTAAGAGAAGTAATCTTTAACCTTCTTAGGTAGTCAATTACTA
Organism: Nicotiana undulata; assembly: GCA_005239495.1. Lineage (NCBI taxonomy): Eukaryota > Viridiplantae > Streptophyta > Magnoliopsida > Solanales > Solanaceae > Nicotiana > Nicotiana undulata. The sequence goes on along the minus strand of ML292832.1, from coordinate 11,358 downwards.
ATTCTCTCTTATTAACAGTCTAATATTATTGGCAAAAATCACGAATACAACACGTAAGGCATGCTAGTGGGTCCTAGACTACCCGGACATGGCATAATAGTAGATACGCACGGACTCCCAACACCTCGTACGCACGTAGCCCCCGCAGATTGTAACACATAATTAATTAGTTCACCTNAAATTAATTAGTTCACCCATGGGGACAAACCCCCCCCCCCCCCACAAAGTTAGAAAGGAGACGTACCTCGCTCCGAAATTTCATAACCGGCTTTCAAGCCCTTCCGACGACTCCAATGGATGCACAACGCCGCAAAACTACCAAATAATGGGAAAATCAATGAAAATTCACTCTATTACTCGTAACAACTCAAATTATATAAATTCCCAACTTCGCCCAAGGAATTGACCAAAATGACATCGGGCCCACGTGCCCGGATTCCGAAATTTCTTCGGAGATAAACTCTACCCATAGTCTTACTACCTCAAAAAATACAATTTACTTTAATTTTCATGCTCAATTTCGTGGTCAAAATTCAAGATACCAATTTCTAGGTTTTCTTCCAAATTCCATAATTTTCACAATCTGCTACACTTAAATCTGATCCTAAACCATGTATTTCACTTGAAATAAGTTGGGATGACTTACCTTGTGATCCTTGAAGAAACTATCCCCTTGAAGCTCCCCACAATCGCCCAAACCAAATGAAGAATGGGAGAAATAAATGGCCAAATTCCCATTTTAAAACAATCTGCCCAGGCCCGAATTCCGCATCTGCGGTCTCACTCTCACACCTGCGCGCCCGCAGGTGCTCCCAATACTCTTCACTTGCGGCTTCCTTCTTCTCCTGCCAGCTCCGCACCTACGCCTCATTATCCGCATTTGCGCCTCCGCAGGTGCAGATATTCCATCGCACATGCGGCCTCAGCCAAGCCAGCCCAATTCTCGCATTTGCGGCGCCAAGGCGCTCCTGCGGTCCACACCTGCGGCCAAACCCTCGCAGGTGCGGTCGCACCAAACACCAGCAGTGCAGCCCCTCTTCAACTTCAAAATTTGCTCTGTTAACTACCCTAAATCCACTCGAGGCCCCCGGGACCCCGTCCAATTACACGAACCTGTTCCAAAACATAATGCGGACTTGCTCGAGGCCTTAAATCACATCAAATAACATCGAAACAACGAATTGCTCCCCAATTCAATCTTTGTGAACTTAGAAATTTCGACTTCTACATCCGACGCCAAAACCTATCAAATCACGTCCGATTGACCCCAAATTTTGCACACAAGTCATATTCAACATTACAGACCTGCTCCAACTTTCGGAATCGCATTCCGAACCCGATATCAAAATTTCCACTTCCGGTCAGATTCCTCGAAAACCTTCAAATTTCTATCTTTAGCCAAACGATTTCAAAATAACCTACGGACATCCGAATTCACTTCCCATCGCGCTCCCAACTCCAGAATCACCATACGGAGCTATTCCCAGGCTCGGAATACCAAACGAGCATATATAACGCTGGCATGCCTTCCAACCCAAATTTATGATATTTCTTCAAAAATGCTAACTTCCACAATATACGCCGAAACGCTCCCGGGTTATCCAAAACCCGATCCGAACATACGCCCAAGTCCGAAATCATCATACGAACCTACTGGAGCTTTCAAATCCTGATTCCGAGGTCGTTTACTCAAAATTCCAATCTTAGCTGATTCTTCCAACTTAAGGCTTCCGAAATGAGAATTTTCTTTCTTAGTTGACTCCAAACTTCCTGAAATTCAGTTCCGACTACACCTACAAGTCATAATACTTGAAATGAAGCTACTCATGACCTCAAACTGCTGAACGACGCGCTAGAGCTCAAAACGACCGGTCGGATCGTTACATTCTCTCCCATTTAAACATACGTTCGTCCTCGAACGTGCTAAGAACTGCTCTAGAATCATCTGAAATCACTGCCTAACACCTCGTGCATCTACCCGTGCTACCACAACCTAGTCGAGTACATTAGCTTGATCAAATCTGATGATATCCTCTTTTATCCATACAATAAGCTTAGAACCCAGTTCCAACACTTGAAATTCTCTACCAGGCCTGTTTCCAATATATGAACACCGTAAACTACCACACGAGGTACCAAAACATGAATGCATACCTTTGCTGAATTTAGCCCATACACCGCATATTTCATCGTCCAACCACAATGACATTCCATGAACCTTAATAGCCAAAATTCCACGAATCTGATGCTCACAATTCACCTTATGATATATATATATATATATATATACATCCTACAATAATGTTGACGGTACCACAACAACGGAGGAGATGTGTAGAATTTTCTAACCAATAGTAGAGTTAACGAACCACTGAATCTCACCTTTTGACTAAAATTATCACTTTATTACTTACCAAATACTGGTATTTGTTCTTTACAATACTTCACAGAATTGTATCGCACCTCACTGATCCCTGATCCAATAATCTCGTCTCACGCAATTTCTCGGTCAACAATTCACTCCCAGACATGACCATCAGTCTCACACGATGCCACAATGCGCAAATAGGCCACAACTCGAACATGATACATAAGGAAATGACTCAGGAAGGGACTACGTGACTCACGCAACTAATATGAGCTTTCCTCATAAAATAGGAAGCAAAACACAAAGAATAGACACAAGGACCTTACTTGACATCACACTGTTGCGGCGTGCAACCCGATCCCATCATAAAATTCACATAAGGATATATACACGGAGCTGAATTGATCCTTATCACAAGTTACTGAATATCGATCGCAAGCGCACTAAGTGCTTAATACCACCCTGGGAGACTGATAGATCCATATGCTACAGAACTTAAGCACAACTGAGGTGCGATATATATACTCTGAATCTCAAGAGCTCTCCTGCTCACTCAACATCATTATTACACGGAAACTCAGCACAAAGGAATTTATCAAGCCGTTCCACAACTCACACGGCCCAATCATAATATAACATGAAAACGACGAAGACGAAATCACATCGATGTTCCAACATCCCTCCTTGAGGAGCGCTATACTTAAATGAACACATCTGACCCGCATGAAGCCCATAGTCCTGTTTAGATCCATTCACACACTTCAAGCCGATTCTTCTCGCACTGAACTAGGCTGATAGCCTTGCCTGGGTCTATAATAACCCACTTCCTCTCATAACACGCAAGAACAACCATCATAGCCGGGACAACACTCCACAATCAACTGAACCGAACGCCTTCCTGGCATAAATTCTCAAATAAGCAATATTGCACTTCCTTATACTTGGTCTAAATATTCAATCAATCAGGTGACTACATGTCACACTTATGCAACCTTCCCGTGGTCACTCTCCCACAACCTTCCACACAAGGTAACAAGTTTGCACATCCGTACCACCGACTACACTAACACTTTAAAATAAATCGAGAACCCATAACCAGGATACAAAGCCTCTTTCACAAAACACCGATCTCAGATGACGCTGAAGTCGTCTCCAGCTTACCTTAAACATTCATATCCCTTTTTCCCTTGCTCACCCGAGCTCATGACATCCTTGTCAACACCGAATTGCAACCCTGATCCTTACTTCCGGCTACATACCGTTTACTACACCTAACCTTCCAATATGGGATTGCGCAAGAATTCCATCATAACTCCCGAACCACTAATAGGGGGAACACTTCATCATTTAGAAACCTTTTACTTACCTCAATTCAAGAGAACCATAACAACACACAAGTGAATTCTCATTGCTCAGGATCAGGTCCCCGCAGCTGAGATTCAAGCGGGGCAGGCTCAGGCACTAGTAGTGTCCATTGTTATTCCGGGTCTTCAAGAGACCCTAGCCCAGATTTTGATGGTGTGCACCAGTTTGGCACAAGCCGTCGCTATGTCCACTACTGCTACTACTTCTCAGGACGGGGGAGGCATTCAGACTCCAGCTGCCCGGACACCTGAGCAGGTCACCCTGGGACTTCAGACACCTGGGGAAGTTCCAGTACAGCCGATTGCTCTGGTACAGGATTATGTGTTCCCAGCTTTAGCTGATGATGAGCAACGTAGGTTGGAGAGGTTCAGCAGACTCCAGCCTCTGACTTTCAGTGGTACAGAGGGCGAGGATGCCCATGCCTTTTTGGAAAAGTGTCAGAGGATACTACGCACAGCAGGGATATTAGAGGCCAGTGGGGTCCCATTACTACCTTCCAGTTTTCAGGAGATGCACTTGCTTGGTGGAAGGCCTATGAAAGGCGTAGACCCGCTGATGCAGCGCCTCTTACATGGCACTAGTTCTCCATTCTCTTTTAGGAGAAGTATATACCTCAGTCCCGCAGGGAGGAGCTGCGTAGAGAGTTCGAGCAGTTACATCAGGGAGACATGACCGTGACGCAGTATGAGATGAGGTTCTCTAAGTTAGACCGTCATGCCATCTGGCTAGTCCCCACAGACAGAGAGAGGATCCGAAGGTTTGTTGATGGTCTCACTTACCAGCTACGAATTGTTTTGACTAGGGAGAGGTATCTGGCGCTTCTTTTGAGGAGGTAGTTGACATAGCCAGAGAGATTGAGTTCGTGCGCCGCCAGGAGCGTGTTAAAAGAGAGTCCAAGAGGCCTCGAGGATCTGGAAGTTATGGTGGTGTTCACTCGGGAGGTCAGTCTCAGCATAGCAGAGGCCGTCCATTCAGGCCTCCTCAGCCAGCTCGTCCAGTTTACAGTGGTGCTTCATCAGGACACAGTCCTCGTAGCTCCCATTCGGGCCGTTCATCATTCAGTGCACTTCCAGCCTAGAGCTCATCCCGTCCACCATCAGTTCAGGGTTCTTCAACACATGGCTCTTCCAGCAGCTACTCTGGTTCTAGGGGTTCCCTTCAGTCCCCACCGTCATTTGCTGAGAGGGGTTGCTTCGAGTGTGGGGATCCGGGTCACATCAAGAGGTATTGTCCCCGCCTTTCTGGTAGTTCATTTCAGCACAGGAGCCAACCTCCATCTTCAGCGCCAGTTTCTACACCACCCGCTCAGGCAGCCAGGGGTGGGGGCCATTCAGTCAGAGGCCGCCCAAGAGGGAGAGGTCGATCAGGTGGGGGCAGGCCCGTTTCTATGCACTTCCGGCTAGATCAGATGCCATAGCTTCAAAGGCAGTGATTACAGGTATTATCTCAGTCTGTCACCGAGATGCTTCAGTATTATTTGATCTTGNTAATATCTCAGTCAGTCACCGAGATGCTTCAGTATTATTTGATCTTGGTTCCACGTATTCATATGTTTCATCATACTTTGCACATTTCTTGGATACGCCCCGTGAGTCTTTGATTTCATCTGTTCATGTGTAGACTCCGGTGGGGGATACTGTTGTGGTGGACCGGGTGTACCGGTCTTGTGTTATATCTATTGGGGGTCTGGAGACCCGGGCAGATCTATTATTTCTTAGCATGGTTGACTTCGATGTGATTTTGGGCATGGATTGGCTATCTCCATGCCATGCTGTTCTTGACTGTCACGCCAATACCGTGACCTTAGCTATGCCCGGATTGCCGAGGATTGAGTGGAGAGGTTTGGTGGAGTATGTGCCTAGTAGGGTGATTTCCTTTTTGAGGGCTCAGCGTATGATTGGGAAGGGATGTGAGTCTTTTCTGGCCTTTGTGAGGAATATTAGTAGTGAGACTCCTTCTATTGATTATGTCCCTGTGGTCCGTGAGTTCCCGGACGTTTTCCCTGCAGACCTGCCAGGCATGCCACATGACAGGGACATTGATTTTGGTATTGATTTGTTACCAGACACCCAGCCTATCTCTATTCCACCTTACCGCATGGCCCCAGCAGAGTTGAAGGAATTAAAGGAGCAACTTCAGGAACTCTTAGATAAGGGGTTCATTCGGCCTAGTGTATCACCTTGGGGTGCGCCTGTGTTGTTCGTGAAGAAGAAGGATGGTTCTATGCGCATGTGTATTGACTATAGGCAGCTGAACAAGGTTACGGTGAAGAACCTGTATCCTTTGCCTCGTATTGATGACTTGTTTGATCAGCTTCAGGGAGCTAGGGTGTTCTCCAAGATTGACTTGAGGTATGGGTACCATCAGCTGAAGATTCGGGATTCTGATATTCCGAAGACTGCTTTCAAGACCAGATATGGTCATTACGAGTTTTTGGTTATGTCATTTGGGCTGACCAAAGCCCCAGCCGCGTTCATGCATTTGATTAACATCATGTTTCAGCCTTACCTTGATTTATTCATCATTGTGTTCATTGATGACATCCTGGTGTATTCTCGTAGCCAAGAGGAGCACGCTCAACATTTGAGGGTTGTGTTGCAGAGGTTGAGAGAGGAGAAGCTTTATGCAAAGTTCTCCAAGTGTGAGTTTTGGCCTGGTTCGGTAGCTTTCTTGGGGCACGTGGTGTCTAGTGAGGGTATTCAGGTGGATCCAAAGAAGATTGAGGCGGTGCAGAGTTGGCCCAGACCGTCCTCAGCTACAGAGATTAGGAGTTTCCTTGGTTTGACGGGTTATTACCATCGCTTCGTGGAGGGATTTTCTTCTATTGCTTCACCTTTGACCAGATTGACCCAGAAGGGTGCTCCATTCAGATGGTCTGATGAGTGTGAGGAGAGCTTTTAGAAGCTCAAGTCAGCATTGACTACAGCTCCGGTATTGGTCTTGCCTACTGCTTCGGGTTCTTACACAGTCTATTGTGATGCTTCTAGAGTTGGCTTGGGAGCGGTTCTGATGCAGGACGGTAGGGTGATTTCCTACGCGTCCATACAGTTAAAGGTGCACGAGGAGAATTATCCAGTGCACGATCTTGAGCTAGCTGCCATTGTTAATGCTTTGAAGATTTGGCGTCACTATTTGTATGGGGTGCAATGTGAGATTTTTACCGACCATCGCAGTTTGCAGTATCTGCTGAGGCAGAAGGATTTGAATTTGCGACAGAGGAGATGGTTGGAGCTTCTTAAGGATTGTGACCTCACCATTCTATATCATCTGGGTAAGGCCAATGTAGTGGCTGATGCCCTGAGTCACCGAGCAGGGAGTTTGGGGAGTCTAGCCTATCTTTCAGCAGTAGAGCGACCTTTGGTGCGTGATGTTCAGGCCTTAGCAGGGCAGCTTGTGAGATTGGATTTGTCAGAGCCTCCGCGGGTATTAGCTAGCATGGCTTCCCGGTCTTCTCTCTATGATCAGATTAGGGCGCGTCAGTATGATGGCCGACACTTGTTGGTTCTTCAGGATAGGGTCCGTCGAGGTGATGCCAGGGATGTGACTTTTGGTGATGATGGGGTTATGAGGATGCAGGGCCGTATTTGTGTGCCCAATGTAGATGGCCTTCGAGAGATGATATTAGCAGAGGCCCATAGCTCGCGGTATTCCATCCATCCGGGTGCCACGAAGATGTATCAGGATTTTGGACAACAGTATTGGTGGAGACGGATGAAGAGGGATATTGTTGAGTATGTATCACGGTGCCTCAACTGACAGCAGGTCAAGTATGAGCACCAGAGGCCCGGTGGAGTGCTTCAGGAGTTAGTTATTTTGGAGTGGAAGTGGGAGCGTATCACCATGGACTTTGTAGTAGGGCTTCCACGGACTTCGAAGGGATTTGATGCTATTTGGGTCGTTGTGGATCGACTGACCAAGTCCGCGCACTTCATTTCTGTTAGTACTACTTATACTTTGGAGAGGTTAGCCGGTATCTACATCAGGGAGATTGTCCGACTGCATGGGGTCCCAATTATTATCATTTCTAACAGAGCTACTCAGTTCACATCTCAGTTTTGGAGGGTCGTGCAGAGCGGTATGGGTATTCAGGTAGAGTTAAGCACAGCATTTCATCCTCAGACCGACGGTCAGTCATAGCGGACTATTCAGATCTTGGAGGACATGTTGCGTGCCTATGTGATTGATTTTGGTGGCTCGTGGGATCAGTTTCTTCCACTAGCGGAGTTTGCATATAATAACAGCTACCAATCTAGTATTCAGATGGCGTTGTATGAGGCTTTATATGGTAGGAGGTGTAGATCTCCGGTTGGTTGGTTCGAGCCCGGTGAAGATAAGCTATTAGGCACAGATTTGGTTCAGGATGCGTTGGATAAGGTGAAGTTGATTCAGGAGCGACTTCGCACGACGCAATCCAGGCAGAAGAGTTATGCGGACCGGAAGGTTCGGGACGTGTCTTTCATGGGGGGTGATAAGGTACTGCTAAAGGTGTCACCTATGAAGGGTGTTATGAGGTTCGGGAATAGGGGAAAGCTGAGTCCCCGGTTTATTGGTCCTTTTGAGGTGCTTCAGAAGGTTGGAGAGGTGGCTTATAGACTTGCCTTACCACCCAGCTTGTCTAGCGTTCTTCTGGTATTCCATGTGTTGATGCTCCGAAAGTATTTTGGTGACCTGTCCCATGTTTTAGACTTCAGTACAGTTCAACTTGAGGATGATATGTCATATGAGGTGGAGCCAGTGGCTATTTTGGCTCGCGAGGTCAGAAAGTTGAGGTCAAAGGAGATAACTTCAATGAAGGTGCAGTGGAGAAGGCTACTTGGGAGACCGAGTGGTAGATGCGGAGCAGATATCCTCACTTGTTTGAGACTCCAGGTATGTTTCTAGACCCGTTCAAGGACGAACGTTTGTTTTAAAGAGGGAGAATGTAACGACATGGTCGGTCGTTACGTAGAACATGCATTATTTTCACTATTTCTGCCTTGTCATAGTTTGGTTAGACTGTTCATGATGTGTTAGAGTTGGTCAGTTCGGGTTCGGAGTGGTTATAGAAGGAATTGAGTCACTTAGTCTCTAAAAATAGCCTTAGAGTTAGAAAAGTCAACCGGGAGTTGACTTGTTGGTAAACGATCTCAGAATGCAGATTTTATGGCTCGTATAGCTTCTCTAGGTGATTTGGGACTTAGGGGTGTGTTCGGAATGTTTTTATGATGTCCGGTGTAGAATTAGGCTTGAATTGGCGAAAGTTAGTTTTGGGCGATCTCCGATCGGCGGTGGAAAATAGGCTATCGGGGTCGGAATAGAATTCCAATAGTTGGAATAGGTTCATAATGTCATTTTGGATATGTCTGCAAAATTTCAGGTCAATCGGAGTTGTTTTGGGTAGTTTCGGCGTCGTTGGTGGAATTTAGAAAGTTGGAAGTTCATAGGCCTGAATTCGATGGGTTTTTGGAGTTTTGATGTTGTTTTTGATATTTCGAAGGCTCGCCTAAGTTTGAATGACCATACGTGATGTGTTGGTATGTTGGTTGGGGTCTCGAGGGGCTCGGGATGGTTTTGGGAGGTTAACGGGGGGTTTGGAAGGATTTGGCTGTTGCTGAAGTTGCTGTTGCTGGTGTTTTTGCACCTGCGGAAGGGGAGCCGCAGGTGCGGGACCGCAGGAGCGGATGAGGCTCCGCAGGTGCGGAAGTTTGGCTGGGTGAATAGATTTCCGCAGGTGCGAGGTAATTGCCGCACCTGCGAAGCCGCATGTGCGGGAGGTCGAGCGCAGGTGCGGAAGCTGAGGACTTTGGGGTTTTCCGCAGGTGCAATTCCGCAGGTGCGGAACCACTAGGCAAAAGGTATAAAAGCATGCCTTCGCGAATGAGAGCCATCTTCCTCAATATTTCATCCTGGTTTGAAGCTTTTGAGGGTTTTTTGAAGAGGGAATGCGATAGTTCTTCATTGAGGTAAGGTTTTTGGATTCTAAACTCGTTTATATGTGATTAAAGGTCGGATTAATGGTGAAACTTTTGGGAAAAATCAGTGCAAAATGGGTGATTAGGGCTTGGGATTAAGAGGCTTTAGAATGGGAATTTGAGGGGTCATTTGGACTGCGATTTCAATGTTCTTGGTATGTATAGACTTGTGGGAGGATGAGGATTCTTGTGGTGTAAATTTTATCAAATTCTGAGGCGTGGGCCCGGGGTTGAGTTTTGACCAATTTTAGGATTTTTGAGTATTTTTTATAAATTTCGATTGGGATTAACTCCTTAGCATATTATAATGATATACATCTGATTCTTGGTAGATTTGGAGCACTTGGAGGCCGAATTTAGAGGCAAGGGCACTGCGGAGTAGTTTTTTAGCCGGTTTTGAGGTAAGTAACGCTTCCAAACTTGGAACTGAGGGTTCGAAACCCCAAATTATCTGATATTTGATATTAATTAAGGTGACGCACTTGCCAAGTGACGGGCATGCGGGCGTACACCGAATGATTTTGGACTGGCTCGTCCCATGGCACTGCCTCATGGCTATTTCAGATTGTTACTTGTACCGTGAAGGTTGCAGTTACCTTGAACGAATTAGATACCATGTTAAATATAAATTTTAAGGCTTCACGCCGATAGGTTTAGACTGGAATGGTCGATTGTTGTTGTCTCCATCTGCAATTATTTACTTTCATGTACTCAGTCTTGTTATAGCATATGTTTCATGCCTCAGTCTCAGAAGTTTCTAGTTTATTTCTATATTATCATTGTTTTGGGCTGATTCTTATATTTGAGAGCATTGTGAGTGAGACTGGAAAGTGCTGATTGAGTGAGGCCGAGAACCTGGTATTGAGACAGTTATGAGATTTGACTGCACACCGCAGCGATCCTTGAATCATACCTTTGTTGGCTTGATATAGCGCTTGTGCTTATAGGAGCCCCTCCGGAGTCTTTACACCCCCAGTGAGCGCACATATATTGAGGGATGGATCGTCCCTGGACATGGATCTTGTCCGAGTGATATGTTCCGGAGATGGATCTTCTCCGTGGGGCTGGACTGGCCTTTTTCCTCAGTACTCGGTGACTGCGTCACTTGGATATATGCATAATCCGGGATGGACCTTCCCTGGGCCTGACGGCCAATTCTAGTACTGAGTGGACTTCCTTGTGAGAGTAGGGATACTGTGTACATATCATTTCTGATTCTTTATGATCATATGCTGGCATGTAGAGTTTACAGGCATAATTTGGGCATCTTTCTTATGTTTCTGCCATATTACTCTCATGTTCAAGATACTTACTGCTGCTCATAAACATCGGAGGTTTAGTCTGTCACTACCTCTCAGCCCATAGTTTGGTTTCGTTACTACTGAGTTGGTGTACTCACGTTACCCCATGCACCTTGTGTGCAGATCCCGGTACACCCGGACTTGGCTCTGGTCATTGAGTAGCGGCAGGTTCCATCAGAGTTGTCGAGGTAGCAGCTGGCGTCCGTGATCTCATCATCTCTTTCCTATTCTACCTGTTGTTATTTACTTTTCAGACGATGTTGGTCATTCCTCTTTTAGTCATATTATGTATTAAGCAGCTCATGATTGTGTGACACCGGATCCGGGATTGTAGGATTTGAGTTTTGTTTTCCACAAATTGTTTCCAATTTCT
>MDKH01003842.1:0-11903 GCA_005239495.1 Nicotiana undulata | reverse complement strand
GTTGGGTTACTATATTTGACAACGATCGCCTACATTCTTTTAAGGTGTAAATTGAGCGTATCACTACCCAAGCTAGAGCACAATAGGTGCGTTCCAGTAGAGAATACCTTGCCTCGTACGGAGTGAACTTCTTGCTTAGGTAATAAATGGCTTGCTCTTTTCTTCCTGTTTCATCGTGCTGCCCAACAACGTAGCCGAAATCTCCATCTAATACTGCAAGGTAGAGTAGAAAAGGTCTACCTGGCTCAGGTGGTACCAAGACTGGCGGCATTGACAAGTAGTCCTTAATTCTGTCGAAGGCCTTTTGACAATCATCAGTCCATTTGGTCGCGGCATCCTTCTTCGGCATCTTGAAGATCGGTTCACATATAATCTATGAACCGGATGATGTAGTTAATGCATACCAGGAAACTCATCACATATTTCTTGTTCCTTGGCGGTGGTAACTCTTGGATGGCTTTGACTTTTGATGGATCCAATTCTATCCCTCGACGGCTGACAATGAACCCGAGCAGTTTCCCAGCAGGAACCCCAAATGCATACTTCGCGGGGTTTAGTTTCAGATTGTATTTCCGCAACCTATTTAAGAACTTCGTCAGATGTTCTATGTGGTCGGTATCTATCTTGGACTTGATAATAACATTATCCACATATACCTCGATCTCCTTGTGTATCATATCGTGGAAGATAGTGGTCATAACCCTCATATAGGTGGCCCTAGCATTCTTCAGGACAAATGGTATCATCTTATAGCAGTAAACTTCCCACAGCGTAATGAAAGCTGTTTTCTCAGCATCTTCCTCATCCATCCAGATCTGATGGTAACCAGCGAAGCAATCCACGAATGACTGTAGTTCATGCTTGGCGCAATTGTCAATCAGGATGTGTATGTTTGGCAAAGGGAAGTCATCTTTCGGACTGGCCCGGTTGAGATCCTGGTAGTCGACACAGAATCTAACCTTTCCATATTCTTTGGCACTGGCACAATTTTAGATAACCACGTCGGATACTCCACTACCCTGAGAACCTTGGCGTTTATCTACTTAGTGACTTCTTCCTTGATTTTCAAACTCATGTCGGGCTTGAACTTTCTGAGCTTTTGCTTTACCGGTGGACACATTGGGTTGGTTGGCAATTTGTGATCTACAATGGGTGTGCTCAGACCAGTCATGTCATCGTACGACCATGCAAATATGTCCTCATATTCTTTCAAGAATTCTATGTATTCCTTCTTCTCTGACGGCGACAAATGCTGATACGAGTTTCCTTGACATTTTCTAAATCTCCCAGGTTGACAATTTCGGTCTTGTTCAGGTTGGACTTAGGTGTGTTCTCAAAATTCTCGACCTCTTTGACAATCTCATCAGGTATATCATCTTCTTCTTCTGAATCAAGTTCCATTTGTTGCGCTGTCTCGTTGCATGTCACCGTCATTGGTTCATCAACACAAGTAATAGTAATGTTGTATAGATAAAGTAATGAGAAAAATGATAATAATAAATATTGATTCATAAAAACGTAAAAGTGATTTTGAACAAACGTTTTGAACATTGAAGCTCTTATTGCATGAATAGAAAAAGTGCGAAAAGGAAATCATTTAGTAAAACAAATGAACAATGCTTGTTTAGCCTTGCTACCCCGAGGCTCGTCGGGCCCTGGCTTTCCTGATAGTCCAATTCTTGAGAGATTCTCCTCTGCTCACGGCCTGGATGGAAGGGCCTTCCTCCCCCTCCTCCTCAAAAATGACACAGCAATCCATGTCGTCGTCTTCCTCAGCGCTGCCAGTGCTTCTTCTTCCTCTGACCCCCATATAATATCGGCCTGCTGAAAGGTCTACTCCAGTTGTGGTATTGGCTGCTCCAATGGGTAATAAGGATCGCGCCAGGGTGGCGACCAGCTCTTGAACTCTTACCAAGTATATTTGTACCCTAACCCGAAAGTGGTGCCATGGCGTTTGAGCTGTATCGGCTTGGTGATTCCTTGGAGGTTCTGCCGAGGCCTTTACCTGGATCGTACCCTCTCTATTTCATCATGCTCGCTATCTTGCTATCCCACCATTTATCTTTGTCTATGGAATTAACCCGTTCAATGTAGTGGTAAGTTTCTCCACCCAGCTTTCTTCTTCCTTCAACTACTGGAATAGTCTGGCGACTGTAAATAGGATTGCTCCCGTCTCCATGGATGATTACCTCTTGATGGTTCCATTCAAACTTCACTGCCTGATGTAGTGTCGATGCCACGGATCCAGCGGCATGTATCCATGGCCGTCCTAATAGCAGGTTGTAGGACGCCGATATGTCTATCACTTGAAAATCCACTTCGAACCATGTAGGCCCCATTTGCAAGTAAAGGTTGATTTCGCCGATGGTGGACCTTTGCGAACCATCGAAAGCCTTCACATTCATCGACCCTTCTCTTATCTTGTACAGCCCTTTGCCCGATTTCTTAAGCGTCGTCAATGGACATATATTGAGACTGGATCCCCCATCGATCAGAATCCTGGTGATGAAATAATCTCCACATTGCACAGTGATGTGCAGGGCTTTTTTATGACCCAACCCCTCGGGTGTCATCTCGTCTTCATGAAAAGTAATCTTGTGACTCTCCAACACTTGACCCACCATATTGGCCATTTCCCTATTGGTGATGTTGTTTGGCACGTATACTTTATTGAGTACCTTCATCAAAGCATTTCTGTGTGTCTCTGAATTTTGCAGCAAGGAAAGAATAGATATCTGAGTTGGCGTCCTATTCAACTAGTTAATGACAGAGTACTCTTTCGTCTGCACCTTCCTCCAAAGGTCATATGGGCCTGTCACAATAATGGGTGGCATGTCGGAAGCTTGTTTGCTTGATTCCGCCAAGTGTTCAGGCGTATAAACTCTGTCGTTCCTTGTTATTCCTTGTGCCGCAGTAGCTTATTCAATCTTGACTTTGCCTTTTCTTCTTGCCTCGGCTACATAATCCCAAGGTACGGCATTGGTGTAGAAAGGTGGCGTGGTTGATATAGCCATCGTGATTGGTGAAGCTACCCTCACTTCGAATGGAACATCCGTCTTAGCAGGTGGCATGATTGCAACCTCAAATGGTGCAGGCGCATTTGCAGGTGGCATAACTTCGACCTCAAACGGCGCAGGTGTCTTTGCAGGTGGTGCTGCTTCATACTCAAAAGGCACTGATGCAGCTACCTCAGTATCTCCAGATGGTTGGATCTGGACTATGATAGGATTGAGAGTGACTGGGGGCTTCTTTGGATCATTACCCTCTATGATCAACCCAATTGACCCCTCTGGGTCCCAATCTTCTTCTTCTTCGATCATGTGGATGCCTCCACCCTTATGGTTTGGAAGTGGGTTTTTGCGGACACTAGGAGTGGATTCCTTCTCTACAATGATCTTGTTGTCGATCAGAGATTGTATCTTATCCTTCAGGAAGCGGCACTCATCAATTGTGTGCCCATCATGCCGGAGTGGTATGCAAAGGACTTGTTTTGGTTAACCCACTGGGAAGGATTCTCAGGGGTTATGGCAGGCATGGGGGTGACATAACCAGCAACCTTTAGTTTTTCGTACAGTTGGTCGATAGGTTCGGCAATGGCAGTGTATTGTTTAGGAGGTCTGCGATCAAAGTTGGGTCGAGGTCTAGAGAAATTTTGGCAAACATGGGGTGACTGATAGTGGGATGGTTGAGAGTTATAGGTATGGTAAACAGGAGTGGGTTGGGAATATCTGGGTGAAGTGGGTTGGTAGGTAGGCGGTGGAGGTGACTGATATGTTGGTGGTGGTGCTTGGTATGAGGGTGAGGGTGCTTGGTAAGTTTGTGGAAATGGAGGTGTTTGGTAGGTTTGATATTTTAGTGGAGATTTGGTTCTCTGTGCAACCATCACGGCTCCCACATCCCTTTTCTTGGACACACCGCCAGACTGTAGGGCCTTATTTGTAGCTTGTAAGGCTTGAAAGTTGGTGACCATACCGCTTTTGATTCCTTCTTCGATTCTCTCACCCAATTTGATAATATCAGAGAACTTATGGTTCTCAATCACCATCAGCGAAGGGAAAAACGCTGCAGCGAAAAAAGTGGACGCGGCAACGTTTCAGTTGGGTTCTGTGATTTTGCAAGTTCTGCTCCTTTTTTGAGGTCTTTTGGATCAATATTTACAAATCAACTCAGTTCCTGCAATTCAAACAACTTGCATCAAAATGTGGGATTAATTCAGTCAATTATTGCCTCAAAACCTAAGAAAATGGGAGTAGATAGTAGTACAGATCACTAGTTATCAGCCTACGTTAGAAATACCTATTCAATCCTGAACCACCGTACACCACGATCTCTGATGGCCGCTTCTTCAATACTACTTCACAATACTCTGACCCAATGCAACCGAAGAAACTATAGCACCGGCGAACTTAACACATTTTATCTGATCAAAGATAACGATACCACATCACTGATGAAAATTCCACCTCACTTGAAAACACCAAGTCTTATTACTTTATCAACCCAAACATTTACATTTAAAGTCCAATTGCCTTTCCTCCGCCGGAAATAAAATACTGAAATCTCGAAATCACGCTCTGAGAAGACCGTTTTCCAAGACATTCATTGTCCCAACACATGGGAAAGCTTCCTATCATCACATCAATGTCGCGCCCCTTTTTCCTAATCCTTTCGGATCGGTCAAGGGTTTTGACATTATTGGGACAACTCTTTCCTTTTGGAAAAGGGGTATGCAGGATTGGAATAGTCGCCACCTAACGAGTTAAGGTGCGTTAGGGCACCTATTTGTGGTCATTTACAAACAAGATTTGATAACCAGAAACAGGGCAAGGGCTTGAAATTATTCTAAGGGGAAGGTGTTAGGCACCCCTCAGAATCCACAATTGTGGTTCCCGGACAAACAACTTTTTGAATTTTAAGCAAGTAGAAAATAGGCAATTAATGTCTAAGACAAGTAAAGGGTTTTGAAAGATTAGCAGTCTAAGCACACATGTGTTACAAAAGTTTGAAAATATTTAATATCTATGTAAAGTTTTGAAAGAGTTATAATCTAAACATGTATGTAAAGGGGTAGGGAAGAATCCTAGGTTGTTTGTCATATGGATCACATCAGTACAATACCCGGTATATCACTCCTCAAAGAGGGGCTACACGTGGTATTAGCGCACCGGTCATCATGTCCATATCTACCCTTCCCACCCCGTAAAGGTTATTAAAACGAGTGTTGGTCAACGACCTCTATTGCGTGCTGCTACCCATCCCCTTCCTAGTAGTCCTGGAGGAGTTTAGGACTACTACCTATAAGGGATGTTCTAGGCAGACCCTCAGGTTTAAAGAAAAAATACTAAGGCGACAGATAAGAACATGTAGGACTGCACTTACGGGGAAACACAGAAAAAGCAAAGAAAAGGCCCAAGTATACCTCCACAGGTAATGCAAATAGGCAGCACGACTCGAACACAGTTAAGGGCAACATTTAGTTTCTAAATCCTAAGGCATGATATCTAGGTGAATTCAGAATATATCAGAGAAGCAGATTTGTTGCATAACCCAGAAAGGCCTAATCGGTTTGCCTATTGATTCTTTAAATCCTGTTGAGGATTGAGCAGTACACACAAAAGAAGCAGATTCCCGGTTTTAAGCCATTTAATCACTTAAGGCTTGCCTAAGTGTGAGACAGTATACCAGTTACCATAATTACTTTACAAAAGGGATGTTTGGAGTTGTATTATCTAAGCATGTTGTTCTAAGTGTTCAGAACTCAGAATTATTACCAGTTGATTGCGAGAATTGAGCGAAGTTGTTTTTATTCCTTTTCATGCATCAGTAGTCGAACTAGGTGTATTTAAGAGAGTAAGATGCAACCCTAAGGACATGGTATCTAATACACTGTGATGCAGAATGATGTATATGCAGAGCCTAAGCCGGATTTTTCTAAATGCCCAAATGTTACATTGTGTAAACATGCTTTCAGAATATGCAGAGGATGTGACGATGACCTGTTTATTAGTGTTGTTTTTATCCTAAAGCAGGATCTCTAAGTGTACATGGCAGCGTATAACGTGATTGAGAAAATTGGTTATTAGCACGTTTACTCTAACACAGGATTTTCTAAGTGATATAATAATAAAGTGATCATGCTGAAACATTAATCATAAAGCCTAGGAAACATGATATCTAATGCATGATCTGGCACACATGAGTCTTAAGCATGGTTTCTATTGCGCAAATAGGGAATAAAGCCTAATAGCATGGTTCCTTTTTAATAGTTATAGCATGCGTAGCTATCCCTCCATTTTCACTATCCATCCCCAAAGTGTTGTTTACGATAATTATTACATGCCATTTGCATAAATGACATAACTGAATAAAGAAAAGAAGAAGTTCTACTATATGGAGCCTACTGATAGGCCCAAAATCTCTAGAATTTCTCAATGCCACAGATGTTCACAGCCTTTCATATAATCTAGGTGTGTCAGAGTTCCCTAAGGATCTCAAGGGATCCCGGGCAGTGCTCACACCCAGATTTCCATAACCATATTGAGTAAGTGCAGTGTGGAAGGGCCAGCTCTAATGTGTCAGAGTTCAGAGGAATCCCAAAGCAGTCACACATTAAAGGGGCAGAACCTAGACTTCTAAGAGTATATGTGAGAGTGCTTGACATAGTTTTGAGAGAGTTGAGTTGAAAAACAGTTTCTGAAAATAGCTATTTGAAATAAGTTTTTGAAAAGAAACAACAGAATATTTCATTCTAAGAGAGAACAGTTGGAAAGGGACGGGGACAGGACAATCAGAATAACAACTCAAAACCAAACACAAAGCAAGAACAGAGTCATTTCAACAAACACAAACAGGGAAGAAGGGAATTGGGACAAATAAGACACACATGGGTACACAAAGGTAAATTTGCACACAAGTTGCAGTCAAAGAAGTACTAGACATGGCTTACCCAAAACTTAACAAACACAGAAACAGTTTCTTCATAAAGATGCTCAGTCAGGAACTTAACAGAATCAGATTGAGGGGATGCTAAAGGGGAGTAACATGCTGAATCTAAGGGAGGGGGGTAAAGTTTAACAATCATACTAGTAAAGAGAAAGTAGACATGATAATTACAGGGTACACAACAGAATCATAAGTAAAAGCACAGTAGAAATAGAAATAGAAGGAATTGCAATACCAAAAGAAACATGTTGTTTTGAGGCTTTAAACTAAACTGGAGACATACTAGTTAAGAGAGAAACAACCACATAGTGAAGCGCAATAGAGTGTAATACTCAGTCTTGGCTTGCAGCCGACTGAGAGTAGCAAGTAATCAGAAAGTATAGCAAGAAGAATGTGTATGCGTGTGTGAGAGAGTTCAGAACAGTATTTGTTCATGTGTCCTATGCTAATGAATAAATAGAGTATATATAATTTTGAAAGTAGGCAGAGAATATGGTAACAAGTACTAGTTTAGGACAATTATAGAAATAATCACCATTAGGATCAATTAATACACGGACTCCCTATAATTAGGGAGTCATAGTTCAAACGGACACAAGCAGTGTTAAACAAGGAAAGGAATCAATTGAAAACTGATTTTTACCATAATAGGAGTAGTAAAAGTATATGGCATGCAATTAGGACTAAATACAGAATGTATCAAGTAAGGAAAGTGTATAAAAGTAATTGACATCATGTTTATACATAAAATAAGGCAAAAATATAGTTTAATTTTGGAAATCAGTCAAGAGAATATCGAATGAGACTTCAATCACAGGGAATCAATACTAATTAAGGAAAACAACACGCAAGTAAGGAAACAATTTGAAAACTGGGCAATCAGTATTATTTGAGGAAAAATATCACAATTTTAAGGAAGACCATAATCAGTAAAGGATATAGAGTAAAAATCAATAGAGCCTTAATTAAATATTACTGAAATAACACATATTAAGCGTGAATCATAAGCTCTGGGTAAAGTAAAAATCATACAAAATCGGGGATTCAAACTAGAACATAGTACATATCAAAGCGAGATAAACACAGCATATACAAGAATCCGAAACCCTAACAAGGAAAATAGGGTAAGAATCACAAAAAGCACAGAACTTTCATGGGAAACAAGCACACATACAAATTAAACGAACATATTATCACAGAAAGACTCAGCACCCAGGACTAAGACCAAGGGACTTAGGGGTTTTAACATAATAAACCAGACAAAGGGAAAAACATTGGTAAATCATTCGAACATAGTAGAAAACACTTAAAATCAGGAAGAAGAATCATTTTTTGAAAAGGGGTTAAGTAACCCTAGTTTGAAAGTGAAGAAATCGTTCTTAAAACAGGAGATTTGTTTGAAGAAAACATGTAAAAACCTCAAAATACCCATAGATCTGTTACAGATCTAGAAAGATCGGAAGGTTTTAAAGTTAGGGTTTCCAGAGAACCCAAAAAGGAAGAAGAAAACTCAAAGTCTTACCGGTTTAAGCCGAAGGGTGTAAAGATCTTCCTCGAACGACCATGGGTAGCCGGAAAAATGGCATGAGATCATGGAGGTGAGTGAACCGCCTCTGGTTCACTTGAGAGCCTCAAACGATGACACAAGTGCAAAGGGGGGAGCCATAAGGCTGGTAGGAGGTGAGACCTTCATGGATTCCGGCAAAGAGGTGGCCGGATAAGGAGGTCATAAGCTCAGTAGGTGGAGAGTTTCAGAGAGAGAGATGAGAGAGCTCAAAGAGACGGCTGAGTGAAAATGAGAGGGGGGAAATGAGAGATGGGGTAGTCACTTAGGTCTTAATTTGGTAAGGTGGAATCTGGACCGTTGATTTGAATTAATCAACGGTTCAGATTAATAGGTGCTTGGGCCGGGTAGGATTTTAGGTTTGGGCTGGGTTATTGGGTTAATTGATTGGGTCAGGGGTCTGGGTTTAATTAGTCTTGAATTTAAATAATAGTGGCTAACTATTAAATACCCAATTAAATAGATAAATAATTTATAAGAATAGCTAATAATTATAAGAATGAAATTGATGCTTAATAAAATTAAATTAAAATGATTAATTAGTATTTAAAATATAAAATGGCTAGTTATTGAGTAAAAATAGCATAAAACATATGATTAGGATGTAATTGCAAAGTTATTGCAATT
Organism: Nicotiana undulata; assembly: GCA_005239495.1. Lineage (NCBI taxonomy): Eukaryota > Viridiplantae > Streptophyta > Magnoliopsida > Solanales > Solanaceae > Nicotiana > Nicotiana undulata. The sequence continues at coordinate 2,770 of MDKH01003842.1, read as the reverse complement.
ATAGCCAAAGCGCGCCAATTTGGCTAGTTGTGAAATAATTTGGTCTTAATAGGACAAAAAATAACATATTAAGTCGAGAAATGCTTAAAATTATCTGTAATACAATTCTATAATTAATTATTAGGAATAAGATATTGGATAAATTAAAAATAAATTAATAAAAATATGGGAAAATTTTGGAAAAAATACCAGTTGTTATGAAAACCTGATTTTGAAGGTATATATGCTAAATTTAAAATAATCTGAGGAAAAATTGGGTATCAACAATCAACACCGTGCGATAACTAATCATAAGCATCATAGAAAATCTGCGCATAGCCTCAAAGCTCTCAGAAGTGCAGCTACCGAGCTGAAATGACTGAATATCCTTCCATAAGGCGACGACAATAGCCCAACAACTACGCAGGGAGAAACATCCCGCACCTCATCTGTAGTATCATTACAATTCCTCAAGTTCCCGATTTATAACAAGCGCTTTGTGACATGTAATATTGAGTAGGAAGAAACATAGGCATACGCCTAAAAGGAATCAAATAACACGATGAGGAATCAAGAAGGGAAGTACTCCTAACAGTCCTGTAGCCTCTCGAAGATAAGTACAAACGCTTCTGTACCGATCTGCAAGGCTCTACTAGACTTGCTCATGACTCGTGAAACCTAAGGGAACCTATTGCTCTATACCATGTTTTCACGACCCAAAATCCATTGAGGTCGTGATGGCGCCGGACACCACTGTTAGGCAAGCCAAAATAAAATATTTAAATTAGATTCTTATTTTAGTATTTTGAAATCGTTACTTTTCATTTCATAATATAATAACCAATAAAAATTTACTGAGTAAATAATGAAGTTTTAACCATTAATTTAACGAATACATCCCAAATCATCCCATAACCTGGTGTCACAAGTGCATGAGAAAATTTCTAAGAAGTATACATGTAATACAATGTTTGTCCGGAGTACAAACTGAAGAAAGAATTTAAAATACATTACAATACATCTGAGGGCGACTCTGCCGGCTGCGGGTCGTCTCGAGATGGTGCAGCTCGTCTAAGTCCCCATATCAACCATGCCACGGCGCCAAGAGGGGCCACTAGATATACATGTACATGTGCAACAAAATTCACAGCAAGTGTAGTATGAGTACGAAAACAATGTGTACTTAGTAAGTATCCCGCCTAACCTCAAAGAGGTAGTGACAAGAGGTCGAATTTGACACTTTCTAGAGGTCAATTTAATCTAATCAAGGATGACACTAAGCATGGATATCATAGGAAATTAACAGATAGTTATAGGAAATAACAACTTCTTCCACAGTTAAAAATTGTAAGTCTTCGTCATTTCAGTTGACAACTTATAATTCAAGGCCAGCAAACAGTTAGAAATCACAGAAAATAATCAACAAATATCATGCTCAAGTATGTCGAGGGTCGAACGGCTCGTACCAACGATAAATTTAAATTGTGCACTGTCGAAGGGTCGGACGGCTTGAACCATAGATGCCTCTATTACCCCGCTCGTGAATCGGTCATGCGACGCGGTCATATATAAATAATCGAGTTACCCTGCTTGCAAATCATACCAGCGACTCAGGTACTCATAGATACACACATTCAGACAGTAATTTCATGCTTTATCAGGAAAACAATTATCCCAGGAAAATCAATTCTCTTTCTAGATGATTAAGAAAATAAAGTTCAACCTTCTTAGGTATTCATTTACTAATTCGATAATATTAAGCAGTCTAATTTTTATCAGCAAAATTACAAGTATGACAAGTAAAGCATGCTAGTGGGTCCTAGACTACCCAGACACAAGCATAATAGTAGCTTCGCACGTACTCCCGTCACCTCGTGCGTACGTAGCCCCTAACAAATAGTAGCACATATTTAATTAGTTCACCTATGGGGACGATTCCCCCTCACAAGGTTAGAAAGGAGACTTACCTCACTCTGAAGTTCCATAACAGGCTTCTAAGCCCTTCCGACGACTCGAATTGATGCACAACGCCCCAAAACTATCCAAATAACGGGCAAACCAATGAAAATATACTCTAGTACTTATAACAGTTCAATTTATATAAATTCCCAACTCCGATCGGAAAGGTGACGAAATTGCCCTCGGGCCCACGTGCCCGGATTCCGAAATTTCCCATGGATAAACTTTACCCATAACCTCACAAGCTCAAATATAAAATTTTATCTCAATTTCATGCCAAAATTCGTGGTAAAAATCCAAAAAATATAAATTCTATATCTTTCTACCATAACCCCAAGTTTTCACTAATTTTCCATGAATTTTCATGTTAAATATATATATATATATATATATATATATATATAAAATCCAAGTTTTTAACTTGAAATAGGTGGGAATCACTTTCCTTGACATAGATGATGAAGATGAAGCTCCAAAATTGCCCCTAGGTCGTCTACCATGGAGGAAATGAGATGAAATGGGCCTAACCCATTTTTTCAAACTTATACACTGCCAAGCAAGTCTTCTTCGCGTTCGTGAAGAACAAAAAATCTCGACAAGCAATTCCAAACTCTTCTCAGATAGCCTCTAGTAGAATAGTCATAACTTTTTGCAAAAAAAACTCCAAATGACAAATGGTTTAATGTTCTGCAAACTAGACTCCAAGATTAACAACTTTCATATTTTGGTCATCTCCCAATTCCTTATATATTTCGAGATATAAGCTGCCAAAGTTGTCACGACCCAAAACCGGTCCAGGTCGTGATGGCGCCTAACGGTGGGGTTAGGCAAG
>MDKH01028726.1:0-45413 GCA_005239495.1 Nicotiana undulata | reverse complement strand
GACTGTGAGGTTATGCACGAGGGGACATTCCGTGCCGAGTGTTATTATATATGCACGAGGGGATAATCCGTGTCGAGTGACTGTGAGGTTATGCACGAGGGGACATGCCGTGCCTTTCTTGTTCATTATATGTTTGAGAAGTTATATTTCTGCCTTGTCTTTACGTTTCATTTATTACCCTGTACTGCTGTGTTAGCATGATGTTACCCTACCTCCCCAGCATGTTCTCCCCGTATCTGTCTTACTTGCTTATTTCTGTTGCCATTTTTCCTGCTATTATATAAAATTGCACAGGTACCTATGTGGTGTTGGTCCTAGCCTCGTCACTACTTCGCCGAGGTTAGGCTCTACACATAGTCAGTACATGGGGTCGGTTGTACTGATGCTACACATGCACTTCTTTATGTTATGCAGACTACGCAGCCGGACCCGGAGATCACTGACGATCGGAGCATCACATTCAGCCAAACAGGAGACTCGAGGTAGACCCGCAGACGTTCGTGGTCCTTGACGTCACCTTCTACTTTCCACTTTAAGCTCTGGCTTACTTTGTATTTCAAAGACAGTCTTATGTACTTATTTCAGACCTTTTGTTTGTAGTAATCTCTTAGATAGTCTGTGAGTATGTGACACCAGTTCAGGGATTTTTTTATGGGTTTCATTTCGAAAGTGCTATGTTGTATTTTGGTTATTTTTGTTAAACTTCATATGGTGGGCCATCGAAGCCTTAGTTATCTGGTTCGTATTTGTTGTTAATGAGTTTTATTCAGTTCAAACGTTGGCTTGTCTAGCGGGTTCAACGTTAGACGCAGTCATGGCCCGAAGGTGGGATTTTGGGTCGTGACAGGATGGTCTCGCGACGGCACCTAGTCTCTACGACTAGGTAAGCCTAACAATTTCAGAAGTAAGACAGACAAAAATAGTAACAGTAAAGAAACAATAATACTATGAGCTAGCCGCTCGGCTGCTATAACGTTTAGTTTTCCCAAGACCCGGAATATCACAATCACAAGCTTTACACAAGTAAGCTCTATACAACGGAAATAAGAAATATATATCTGACTATCTACTAAGTCTGTAATGGAGTAGATGGGGACAAGTGGGATTTTGCAGACGCGGCAGAATTACCTCGCGGTCTCCAAGAATACTGCCTGGGTACTCCTAGCCGAAGCGTTGTGTACCGGTACCTGGATCTGCACATGGGGAAAACATGCGCAGGAAAGAGCGTGAGTACTCCACATTCGGTATTGAGTAAGTACCAAGCCTAAACCCAGTCAAGTAGTGACGAGGTCAGGTTGAGGCTCTACTGAGTTTGAAAACATAATAGGAGAGTTATAATTTAACAATTAAGTAAAAAACAATAACTAACGGAAAATAAAGTAAACCGGAAAGAATGAGGTGAATAAATCTCAGTTCAGCACATCATATAATTCAATGGATAATCGTGCAATGCAATACAAGGGGATAGCTCCCGGGTCTCGGCCCGTAGTCCCAATTTAAATAATGTGATATGCAGGATGTATACCGGATGCAGCGTAATTCAACAATTTAGGGAAAACAGTAGGCAATATAGAGTAAAATACTTCATCAAGGTTCAAATAGTAGTAGTAGTGGAAAATCAAGTAACATCGGTTGACATGTTTAAATCTTAAGTTGCTACTCAGTTTAAAACGATCACAATAATAATAGAAATGAAAATGAGGTATGACATGGAAAGAACGAAGGAAAAACTAGTAAAAATAACCCATGTACGCACCCGTCACCTCACGTACACGGGGTTTTTATAGTGAAAGTCAGTTAAAAAAATACCTAAGGAAAAAATCCCCAACACAGAGTTAGGCAAGTCACTTACCTCGATTGTGCTACTCAACCAATAATCACGCTCTTGCCACGGGTATCCAACTCCGGGTGGCCCAAATCTATTCAATTCGATTGCATGATGTAAATATCATTTCAAGAAATCAAAATGACAAATTAATTCAGGAACTAATACGCAAAATAAGAAATTTACCAAAACGCCCCTTGGGCCCACATCTCGGAATCAGGTAAAAGTTATATTTCCCGGACACCCATTAACTCACGAACTCAGTCAAACAAGAATTAGCGAAATCCGATGTCAAGAACTCCCCAAATTCTTAGATATTTTTTGGTTGGGGAGTTTCATCAAGTTTCCATGGGTTTTCACCCATTTTTGTTAATTAAACTAAGGAAAACAATGGGGATTAATGGTCTAACAATGAATTAGGATTAGAAAACGTTACCTATGATCCTTCTCTTCTAATCCCACTGAAAATTGCCAATTCCCAAGCTCTCAAATGATTTTGGACTTATGAATTTTCAACCCTCGGATTTTGGAATAAACAATCTCGCACCTGCGGTCCCTTTAACCGCACCTGCGGAAAATGCATCGCAGGTGCGGAAATCACTTAAGTCCCCTGGGGCCGCACCTGCGGTCCCGCCCCTACGGAACCCAGGTCGCACCTGCGAACAAGGCCACCGCACCTGCGGAAGAACCATCGCAGGTGAGAAACACCAGAAGATGGTCTGGTTCAGCAATTCATTAGAGTTCCGAACTCACCCGTTAGGCATCCGAAACAACCCTGAGGCCCCCGGGACCTCAACCAAACTCACCAACTGACCCAAATACCTTATTCAAACTTGTTCGGGCCTTAAAAACACACCCCATAATATCAAAATCATCAATCATGCATAGATTCAAGCCTAAGAACTTAGGAATTTCTAAGAATTCACATTCGACGCCGAACCACGTCAAAACTCGTCCGAATGACCTCAAATTTTGCACACAGGTCATAAATGACATTCCGGACCTGCTATCGCTTTTGGAAATCCATTCCGAGTCCGATATCAAAATCTCACCTATCGGCCGAGATCGCCGAAATTCTAACTTTTGCCAATTCAAGCCTAAATCTACACCCGACTTCGAAAATACATTCCGAACACGCTCCCAACCTCGAAATTACTCAATGGAGCTAACAGAGTCAACCGAATTCCATTCCGGATCTGTCTTCTAACAGCTCTAGCTATGGCTCAATTTCTAAAGCTGAAATTCACCTTAAACGTCTATATGACCAAAATCACTCCGAATTTCACCGTCAACGCTCCGACAAGTTACATTAACATAATAAGGCGTGGGAGAAGAAGATATTAGGGGATCAGGGCGCTAACTCTCAAAACGACCGACCGGCTCGTTACAGTTTGAAGTTGAAATCGGGGACATGAGTTGTCGCACCCGAGTGTAGATTACGTAGTCAGAACTATGGCCGTGACAATTTTATAATGCCTATTTGAGGCGATGTTTGATCATTCTTTATGTTTTCTATTTTTGAAAGAGCGTTTTAGTTTTAAGATCAATTAGGACGTTTATGGATTTTTAGACAAGTCACGATGTCGTGCACTTGTTGTTTTTGAGCATACAGCAAACACGTCACATGAAATGAACCCGTGGTTGCTGCGTGCATTTTTATTATTGTTTGGAGTTGAGGGTCGGGGGAACGAGTTGCCACTCCCGAGTGTAGGTTATGGTAGTTCTGGGATAATATTCGATTCTTTACCAAATTTCAAGCTAAAGACATGATTCTACCTAGAAGGTTGCCTAAGGATGAATTCATTAGACTAAAGACAACATCTCATGGGCTATGGCCTCATTTAGCCCGTTTTATCACATTAGGCCATCTTAAGTTAACTCTTCTTGTAATGGGACTACTAGTCTAAAAAGATTTTATTTTCAGCAAATAATGGCAAGTATCAGAATGTCCTTTATTCATCTAGATATATACACCTAGGAAATTCAAACATCTAAATATGTTACTTATTAATTCTGACACGAATTGGCAAGATAAAATCATTCTATTTTCCTAGAACTTTATGATTTCTAACGAAGATCATACTACAGGCCAATTTTATTCAGTTTTGAAACAACAATTCTTACCAATTTTAAATAGCCTAATCACATGTTTCTAAAGGATCAAAGTTCACACGTATTTATACATTGATTTTCGCAGATTACAAGATGTAAGATAAACTGAAGATAGCCTATTAATTCCACTCATATTGAAACTCAACTGAATCTGAAACAATCATTTTTGCAAAATCTAACGGGTGTTTATATAGATTTCATACATGTTCCTTTTATCTAATATCATTGTATTACTTTAAGAACAGAGAAGAAATATAAGTTTGAAACTTCAGGAACATGAACAAAACTGAAATTAGATGTACATTCCAGTCTTTAAATTACATAATCTTGAAAATAAATACAGACTACTACCATCAAGGTACATTTTTCAGCAGGGAGAAAACTAAAAAAATGAAGTTTTTAGCTAATTGTCTTACTGGAATTCCCTTAAGGCCATATACTTGAGCCTTCCTTTGTAATCTGTAAAACACCCAAACATGATTAGGTGTGTTAGGTACTCACCAGACCAAATAGGACCATGAAAAGAGGTCGAGTTTAAACCTGATGTTGCTATGCTAAGTTGTACTAAAAGTAGAATTATTTATACATTCTTTTGATGTTAACCTGACCATGAATGGGTCAGACTTTAATATCATAATGCCCATAATAAACTAAGCCTAAATCTATATGGAGACTTTCTTACTGATTCTCTTCAGTGACCAAGGAAACACAAATAAGAACATCTTTTAATCTAAAACTATAAGTCCAAAAGTTTGCTATTTGGACAGTAGTAACACAAGACCTTTAGACATTTATAGGATGAGTCATACCATGAAGGAGGTTAGACTCATCCTTGATGATGTTTTTACACCATTTTAACAGAACAGGTTCCGGCCTTTTCATGGACTGAATTTGACCATAAGAGAGGTCAGATTCAACTCCATAGAGGTCATTTTTGTGACAATTCAACTCATACTTATACTTTGACTTTGATTTTTAGGCATTTTTCAGAGAATGAATCTGATCATTGCAGAAGATTCAGATTCTCTTTCTGAAGAGCCTTTTGGTTACCTATTTTATCCATAAAAGGAGGTGATTTCCAGCACCTCAGGCTACTGTTTATGCATCACCTCTGGGGTGAATTTGACTATTAAGAAGTCAGATTCATCTACCCTAGTGCCAACATTCTAAACTACCTAGATATTTGCTTGTTGAATCTCTTCATTGACCAAGAGACTCCATCCAAAGCATATTTCTGCACTTTTATGGAAAGAATCTGACCATAAAGAAGGTAAGATTCAACATCCTAGTGCAGATTTTTATACTAAATGGATTACCACGAACTAGTATCTAACAATACCTAATGCATTTTAACCAACTTAAGAGCAAACAGAATAACTCCAAGGATTTAGGTATTGCACACATAATATATATTCAAATTCCTTAACTAATACTACTTTAGACTTATAGATCAAGAACAAAGAAGAAGATTCAACTTATCATGATCTCAAAAACATATCAAGAATCAAATATTTCAGCATCAAGTTAATACAAGTTCTGAATCTAATAATTTCATTTAAAGTTCCTTGTTACATACCTCTTTTAAAGAGAAAATAACAAGGATCCTGACCAAATAAAGGTCAGGTAGACAGAAGAAAAACAACTAAGAGGAGAAAGATTCAGCAGCAACAAAAGCAGATCAACAACAAACCAAAACCGAACAGCCCCAGCAAGAAATCAACCCAGAAACTTCGAATATAGGTACTTAAAGCACTCATAATCAGGATATAAAGGAAGAATAAGAAGCTGAGAATCAAAAATAATAAACTGATGGATTTTTGTTCAAAATAAGTAGCCAGATTTTTCTCTTTTGTTTTTCTACTGATATTTTGGAAATTTCTTTTTAGCAGCAGCTGCTATTTTTTTTTTTTGTGTGTCCAGATTTTAGCAGTACAAAAAAAGGTCCCCCTTAGTGGCAAAAGAGTGTCTGTATATATAGGGGTTTTAGGGTAGGATATTCTAAGCATCTTTCCTATCCTAAATGAGCTTTAAAAGGTACAGGTACAACTGTCAACCCTATCCTTTTGGGACAGCTGTACCTTCCAGAACATTCCAGCCCTTATCCCCCTTAAGAATTACTGTTTTACCCTTACAATATATGATTTTGTGAGTTTTCTTAATCTAGAAGGTTCTTGGGTTGGTACACCCAAGATTCCTCAACTAAAAATCCTATATTACCCCTCAATACCTCTTAGAATTACATTTTTAGTAATTAAGGGTTATATTATTTGCTAAGTTGATTTTAAGTAATACTCAATACTTAATGAGGCTACTTAAGTTAATTTCTAGGTTGAAGAAGTTGAAATTATTTAAATGTGAGACTAAGTGAATCAATTATTCTTCAACTTAGTTAACTCAAATGCACAATTGATCTTAGCTAGTTGTCTTAGATCAATTAATAGAATTAATTAAGTTGTTAGACTTAATTGATCATTTTACCCTTTGACCTTTTTCTTGGTTTTAAATTGAACCTAGCTAATTAAGTGTTACCAATTACTTATTGCTTGATTATTTTACTCAAATTGACTAACATTTGAATTAAAATCAGTAGTTAGTTAAATTAATTTGCTTAAACAATTTCATTAGGCTTATCTACCAATTATAGTTAATTATCTTAATTGACTGATTAGTTTCAACCTTAAACTAATTTTTAACCCATTTGATCTTAGGTGAATCATTTTTTAGGAATTGGGCTAGATAGTAAAAAATTAATTAGTAGCCAAACTTTTGTTATTTTTATCAAGGGTTAATTAATTAATTTTGAATTAATTAACTACTTTAGATTGGTAAGATTGAGCTCCTTAGACTTGGGTTAATTGATCATATAACCTACTTTAATTAATTAAGCCTAATTAGTTATTCTTGACTAGGATTAGGACTAATTCTCAGGGTGTTAAATTAGTTTATTCGACTAATTCTTGGTTATTTTAGTTTCAAGGGTATACTCAATTAATTGAGTTCGGTTACCTTTTATCACCTAATTAATAGTTAACTAATCAATTAATCTAGGTGAATAATGAATTTTCATATTATACTAAAATCAAAAGACGAGTCAAAGTAATTATTCAGTCAGGCTTTGAAAACAGTTTTAGTGACAAACTAAAAAATAAGAAAACAAGCTAGGGAATCGATTAATACGGGGACGGGGAAGTGCACTTAAGGGGAACAATTAAGAAGAAAACATGAATCGACTAACTAACTATTCGTAATCAAATAGAGAAAATAGGCAAGAGAAACCTAATTAATCAGTGGTTAAACGGATAGCCCTAGTTATTAATTGACAAGAACGAATTAATTAGAACATGACTATCACAAATACGTTTAGAGCTTAACTAATCAAGAAGAGGAAGCATGGACAAGTGGTGGAAAACAGTGAAAGAAAAAACCAAAACCTAGACTAAACAGTGATACAATAAAACAGTAATTAGACAACCATGTTCATGATTTTAATAAAAAAGATATGAAATAGATAGAAAGGAAGGAGGAAACCCGTGGGAATTTGGCCGGAAAATTGAGGTTGCCAGAGCTTGGCTTGACTTCGGTAGGGTTTGAAAAATTGCTCAAACCCACATGAATCAATAGCTCTCATCAAGAGCTATTGACTCATGTAGGTTTGAGTCATTAAATGTCTTTGAATCGGCCAGAAAGCGAGAACTAGGTTTTCTGAGTTTTCAGATTTAAAATCTGGGGATTTTGAGTTGTTTTCTAAGGAAACCAATGGCAGGACGGGGTTGAGGGGGAAGAGAAGGTTGTAGGGTGAAAGTTTGGGGTCGATTGGTGGTGCTCCGCCGCTGGTGGCGATTTCCGACCGGCAGAGCTAGGGCGGTAGACGGCGGGGTTCATAGAGAAGGGTGAGAGAGACGGGTGTTAGACTTCTGATATTAGAGAGGGGGGGGGGGGGCTTTGGACAGTTTTATACTTAGGGTTTGTGGGGTTCCCAGTCGTTAGATCTTAGGAGATCAACGGCTGGGATTGAGCTTAGCTCAAACGGGGTCGTTTTGGACAGCGCCGGATGGGTTATGGTGTTTGGGCTGGGTCGCTTGGGTAGTGTAGAGACTAGGTTTGGGCCTGGGTAATTTCAGCCCAGGTCCGAATTTAGTCTCTTTTAATTAACTAACCCAATTAATTTAATTAAACTCAAACCTAATTAAATCTAAAGAAATGTAATAATTGATTCTAAACCTTTATTTTCATCTGATTACAGATTAATTAGGAATGGAGAACAATTAATTTTATACTCCTAATCAAATCTATGACTTATTGGATAAAATGATTAATTTTTGTAATTAGTTGTTAAAACTTATATTACATCAAATAACCACCATCCGTCTATTATTTAATTTAATTAATTACAAATAATAAGTTTATAATTCTTTGATAATGGTGATGCAATTTTAATAATTTTAAAAGATGAATTATGAATATGCAAAAATGCAAACAATTCACGATTAATCACTAAAAGTCACCAACAATTTGTAAAATTAATTCATTGTATCGAATTTGTAGGAGTGTAGGGTGGGTGAAATATTTACGTGCTCAAACTAATCACCCATTTTTTTCCAAAGAATCTGTCCAGGTCTGCGACCACTATGCAGTCCACATTGTTAAAATGCAATCGCAATGTGTCACAAACTTCCCAGGATTTCTTTTCTTCCCTTTCACTCGCAATTTTAGCCTGTTTTGTGATCTTTTGAATACCTGCACTCTAACACACACTTTAAATTGCTCAATTAAATCTAATTAACAAAAGTTAAAATTTAAAGGAAAAAAAAGGGTGTTACCACACATGGGTTGCCTCCCATGAAGCACTTGATTTAAACGTCGCTACACGACGGAGTTGGCCTTTCTTCGGGTTCACTCATTGGTCGGGCATGGACCATATTTTAGAGCCAATTGTTCCACCACATGTTTTCTCCATCTGTGCCCAAGTAATGCTAGACTCGCTGGCCATTTACTTTGAAGGTGCGGAGCCCATCCTCAGATTCTAATTCCACAGCTCCAAAAAGGGATACATCTACCACCTTGAACGGACCGTACCACTTTGATTTGAGTTTGCCCAGAAACAATTTGAGCCTTGAGTTGAAGAGCAAAACCAAGTCACCCGACTTGAACTCCCTTTTTAAGATCTTTTTATCGTGGACAAACTTCATTCTTTCTTTGTACAAAGCTGCACTCTCATATGCGTGGAAACGGAATTCCTCCATTTCATTGAGTTGTGTTAACCTCAAATTTGCAGCTTCAGCCTAGTCCAAGTTCAACCTTTTTGAGCCCACATGGCTTTGTGCTCCAATTCTACAAGTAGATGACAAGCCTTGCCGAAGACTAACCGGTAAGGAGAAGTGCCAATAAGAGTCTTGTACGCCGTGCAGTATGCCCACAATGCGTCATCTAGCTTCCTTGACCAGTAGGTACTGTTTGCATTAACAGTCTTTGCTAGAATATTCTTGATCTCCCGGTTGAAAACTTCAACTTGGCCACTTCATTGGGGATGATAAGGTGTGGCCACCTTATGCTTGACGCCATATTTATCTAGTACCCCTATGAAAGCCTTGTTAAAGAAATGAGACCCACCGTCACTAAGAATTGATCTAGGAGTGCCAAACCGTGTGAATATGTTTTTCTGTAAGTATGCAGTCACACTCCTTGCCTCATTGTTTGGTAAGGCAATTGCTTCAACCTATTTGGACACATAGTCCACAGCCACCAAAATATACTTCATACCACATGAGCTCACAAAGGGGCCCATAAAGTCAATGCCCCACACATCAAAGATTTGAACCTCCATCACAAAGTGCATTGGCATTTCATGCCTCTTGGAGATTGATCCTTGCCTCTGACATTGGTCACAAGCCTTTACCATTTGATTAGAATCATGATAGATCGATGGCCAATAATAACCACACTCGAGCACCTTTGCCGCCGTTCGATTACCCCCATGATGACCCCCAATCGATGAGTCATGGCATGCCTTTAGAATTGGCATAATATCCTCCTCTAGAACACACCTTCTAATGATGTTATCCGCGTAGATACAGAACAAGAATGGCTTCTCCAAATAGTATTGCCGACACTCTCTCAAGAACTTCTTCTTTTGGTACGCTTCCAAATCATCCGGAATAAGGTCACTAACCAAGTAGTTGGCAATATCGGCGTACAAAGGCGTACATGAAGAAGATAATTCCAAGATGTGCTCATCAGGAAAGGCATCATTGAGATCAAGATCATCATTTAGTCGTCCGTCTTCTTCAAGTCTAGAGAGATGATCCGCCGCTTGATTTTCTGTGCCCTTCCGGTCTTTGACTTCAAAGTCAAATTTTTGCAACAAGAGGACCCACCAGATTCGTCTAGGTTTGGCATCTTTCTTCGCCATGAGATAGCGAAGAGAGGCATTATCGGTGTAGACCACCACCTTAGACCCCAACAAATAAGCTCAGAATTTTCAAAGGCATATACAATGGCAAGAAGCTCTTTCTCTGTCACAGTATAGTTCACTTGCGCACCATTAAGTGTCTTGCTTGCATAATAGATATGATGGAGAACCTTGTTATGTCGTTGACCCAGAACTGCTCCAATTGCTACACCATTGGCGTCACACATTAGCTCGAATGGAAGAGACCAATCCGGTGTGACAATAATGGGTGCCGTGGTGAGCTTCTCTTTTAGATCCTCAAATGCCTTGAGGCACTTTTCATCAAACACAAACTTGGTGTATTTTTCAAGGAGCTTGCACATAGGATTTGCAATTTTGGAGAAGTCGCTGATAAAGCGCCGATAGAATCCGGCATGCCCTAGAAAGCTTCGAATACCTTTTACTGATGTTGGTGGAGGAAGTTTGGAGATGATTTAAATATTTTCCCGATCAACCTCAATGCCATGTTTTGAAATTTTGTGCCCCAAGACAATGTCTTCTGTCATGCCCCAAAATCGAGGGACGAGATCGGCACCTAACCGGATAATCCCGGTCAAGCGGACCTGGATTGCCTTTCCTGCCCAACGCGTTACCCCGTGTTTATGATATACAATATTCCATATGAAATTGCAAATTAAATCAAAGCATGGCCTTACAACTTAAGTTCATTTCTCCTTTTAACATTTTTGCATTTGATAATCCCAAAAGATACAAGTTACATGCAACATTTCCGATTCAGTCCACGATTACGAGTAAATACAACTACTGCCCAATATATATATATATACAACCCACATAGTGTCTACGGAGCCTCTAAGAGTACTAGGAGTTTACATAGATTAGCCGGCGACAAGGCCCCGACTATACCTTAAAAGACACAACATATAGAAAAAAAGATGATATAGACTATAGACGGCCTCGATAGGAAATGGGGCTCACCGGAACTGCTGGAAGGATGAAGAGGAGGCACCACTATCGGCGGTCGGAACTACCTGCTTTAGAACCACCAAAATCCATGTAAAAGATGTAGCGCCCCCGGCAAAAATGGACGTTAGTACCATTGAATAGTACTACTATGTATGAACAAGCTTCATTCTAAGTAAAATCAAACAGTACACAAATAGAAGACAGTAAGAGAAACCAAACAAATACCACACACAAATACAGAAAATCACAATGAAGGTTTCACAGTTACTCATTTCAATTTTTCATCTGTCAGTCACATCTCACCCTTATTTTTTCTCCACCCTTATTACTTTGTGTTGTGGCGCGCAACCCGATCCCACTACACAATAACATTTCACCTTATTATCTCTCCACCCTTATTACTTCGTGTTGCGGGGCGCAACCCGATCCCATCATACAGTCACATCTCACCCTTATTTCCTCTCCACCCTTATTACTTTGTGTTGCGGCGTGCAACCCGATCCCACCATACAATCACATTTCACAGCAACAACCACCAACTGTTAAATCACAAGGATCTTCATCATGTAGAACATAAGTTCATATCAGCCAATAACTATGTGAAATTAAGGCAAGATGATCCTTACCAATCAGTAATTCATATATGGTGTTGCCACAATCATTTAACTCAATCAAATTAGTCCACATTTACTTTCATCATTTTCGACATAGCCTTTAGCACTTTGATACGTTCAAAAATGTATTTAATAGCAACATCAACCAACAATTCAATCACAAAGATTCTCATCATGAAGGGTATTCATTCGTAACAACCAAATAACCATATGAAATCAAGGCCACAAAAATGTTTATCAAACAGTGAGTCGTATACGATATGCCATCAACATATAGCTCAATTAGTTTATCCACGTTTCCTTTCCATTATTTACTACACAACATTTAGCACTTAGATACATTCAACAATTGGATTCATTATCATTTCTTTCGTTTGGTAGTACATCCTTTCATACCGAGGTATTCAATAGTTAGCGAGCTTTGCACATGATAGAGTAAGCACAAGAAATCACCATTTTCACAATCTCATATAGCATGGCAATCAACTAGGACAATCAGAGAATAGAATCTTACGTCTTAACACATTAGAACAATCAATTCACATATTCTCAAGCAAGAAACTCATACCAAATGCTCGGACACCAACAAGGCGACTCTACAAAGAGTAAAGCTAGCCATACATACCTCGAATAGGAATTCCCTTTAATTTCTATCACAATTCATCGAACCGTCTGGCACCGTCAATCTAGTTCACAATGCGACACATTTATCTTAGAATTAGTAATCATGAACATGCCTAAAACTCATTTGGGCATTTTATCAAATGCTATGTGTTCCTATAGATTAACCAAATCCTTTTTAGTGAAAGATTACTCGAACTTGCTTCCCTTTACTAGATTATGACAAATCATAAACATGCATGCAAGGTCTTATACTCTTGTCTTCAAGAACCAACCCATGCGATCCCATTTTTATCTAAAATCTGAGAAATTAATGGAAATGGGGTGGGGACTTAACTCTTATGGTGAAGAAGATGAAGATTACTCGATAATATTCGGGCCTGAGTAGAGATGGAGGACCTATTTCATGAAGAAGATGGCTTTCTATCACTAAACTCACTCTCCCTTCTCTCTACTTTGTTCAGACCCTCGTTAAAATGAAGGGGATGGGCGTTTTCTTAAGCAGGCGGTCGGGTCTTAAAATTAGAAATTAGGAGCCCCGACACAGGAAATGCGGTCAGGAATGCGATTGCATTTATGCTTTGCAGTCCGCATTCATGTCGCATAAATGGCCCTCAAATGGGCTAAAATGGAAACCGGACTGCCCAGGTATGCGACCACTATGCGGTTCGCATACCTGATCTGCGATCGCATAGTGGACCGCAGATCTGCGCAATTCTAGAAATTTTTATCTTTAGGTCTTGCGGTACTTTTCAATCCTAAAGGTCCGAACATAGGGATCTAACCGGGCATCATTTTTAGTAAAGAAATTTTACGGTTCCTTACACCTTCGTCCACCATGAAGTGGCATTTCTCCCAGTTAAGCACAAGGTTGGTCTCCTCACATCTCTTGAGAACTTGTCTATGATTGTCAAGACAACGCTCAAAAGAGTCACCTACCACCGAAAAATCATCCATGAAAACCTCTAGGAAATCTTCCACCATGTCGGAGAAGATGGACATGATGCATTGTTGAAAGGTAGCCGGAGCGTTGCACAAACCAAACGGCATCCGGCTAAAGGCAAAGGTTCCATATGGGCAAGTGAATGCTGTCTTCTCTTGGTCCTCTAATGGTATATTAATTTGGTTGTAACGGGAATACCCATCAAGGAAGAAATAGAATGATATTCCCGCTAGCCGATCAAGTATTTGATCTATAAAAGGCATAGGGAAATGAACTTTGCACGTGGCATTGTTGAGCTTTCGGTAGTCCATGCATACTCTCCACCCGGTGACTGTCCGTGTTGGGATAAGCTCATTCTTCTCATTGTGAATTACCGTCATGCCTCCCTTCTTTGGTACACATTGCACCGGACTCACCCATGGACTATCCGCAATAGGGTAGACAACCCCGACATCCAACCACTTGATTATCTCTTTCTTGACCACCTCTTGCATCGAAGAATTCAATCTCCTTTGGTGTTCATCACTTGTCTTGCTCCCTTCCTCCAATTGGATTTTATGCTCACATATCCCGACGGGAATTCCTCGGATGTCCGCTATTGTCCATCCAATTTCTTTCGGTGTTCCCGCATGACATTCAATAATTCATCTACCTGCACATCATTCAACAAAGAGGAAATGATTACGGGTAAAGTATCATTACAGCCAAGAAATTTATACCTCAAGTGTGATGGAAGTGGTTTGAGCTCAAGTTGTGGTGGCTCAATGATGGAATGCTTTGCGGGAGGAGTGGCTCGATTCTCTAAGTCAAGAGAGAGCTTCTTCGGTGCATACATGTAGGACCCATGTACTTCCAATGCATTCACTACTTCAACATACCCCTCAATGTCTTCACCATCAAAGTTCACCAAGATTGCAACCAAAACCTCACCGAGGCATTCTTCCTCCATCTTCATGTCAATAGCATCCTCAATCTCATCAACCGCATCGATGACCGAGATCCCTTCATATGCATTTGGCAACTTCAAACCTTTGCTAGCTTGGAAGGTGACTTCCTCATCATTCACTCGGAACTTGATTTCATTTCGTTCTGAGTCCATCAAAGCTCTTCCCGTAGCAAGGAATGGTCTTCCCAAATGATAGGAATTTATTTGTCTACCGCAAAATCAAGGATAACAAAATCGGTCGGGAGGAGGAACTTCCCTACCTTTACCAAGACATCATCCACAATACCCACGGGTCTCTTGATTGATCGGTCAGCCATTTGCAATCTTATGCTTGTAGGTCATGGAAAAACCAATCATGCTTGCTTGTAAATAGAAAGAGGCATCAAATTTATGCTAGCCACGTTATCACAAAGTTCTCTAGCAAAGTCTCTCAACCCGATAGTACATGGGATGGTGAATGCTCCCGGGTCTTCCTTCTTCTCAACGGTGGTTGTAGCAATTATAGAACTAACCCGGTAGGTCATGTTTACCACTTCATTATTTGTATTTCTCTTCTTGGTCATCAAATCTTTCAAGTATTTGGCTGTCACGCCCCAAAACCGAGGGACACGACTGACGCTCGACCGGGTAGCCCCAGTCAAGCGTACCTGGATTTCCTTTTTCCATCCCGCGTATTACCCCATGATTTCAATGTACATTATTCAATTATAATTTAAACACATGCTTGCAACCTGGAATTTATTCTAGATTTCTATCATTACCCACATGTGCTACAATACTTACAAAATATACATAACATATAGGTTTACTTTACGTGGTCTACAAGTTATACTCCCCAAAATACATATGTACATAACCCACATTTCCTGTCTACGGAGCCTCTAAGAGTATAAAGGAGTTATATAATACTTGCCGGTAACAAGGCTCCGGCTATACCCTACACCAATACCAAAATGAAAATCCGGAAGAAGAGGTGGCATGAACCACACAGGGCCCCGAGAGGAAAGGGGGTCACCAAAATAGCTGATGGGACGTAGAGGAGGCACTACTATTGGTGGGCTGGAGTACCTGCTATAGAACCACCTACAATCATCACAAGAATGTAGCGCCCCCGGCAAAAGGGACGTCAGTACATTTGAATTGTACTGGTATGTATGAACAAACTTTACGCTAAGTAAACTCAACAATGCACATGAAAGAGACAGACAGAGAGTCACACAATCACTGCACAAAGATATAGAAAGAAACACAATGGAAGTTCAACAATTCTCACTTTATCACAATCACAATCACAATCGCAATTCCACCCTTATCCATTCTCAACATTCCACCCTTATTTCTTCTGTTGCGGCGCGCAACCCGATCCCACCTGACAATCACAATCATTTCTTATGTTTCTGTTGCGGCGTGCAACCCGATCCCACTGGACAATCACATCTCACCTTTATCACTTTTCACATATCACCCTTATCCCTCATGTTGCAGCGCGCAACCCGATCCCACCGGACAATCACATATCATATCAACAATGACAATTCACAATTCACAGAAAATTTCAACAATAGGAATATAGCTTCTTTACAACCCACATTACGTATATAAAAAAAATAACGTGCCACAATAAACCTTACCAAACAGTGAATCATATACGATATTACCACAACCGTTTAGTTCAATTACGTCACACCACAACTCCTTTTCGTTACTTGTTACACAACCTTTAGCATATACATTCATACTCTTGGATTCATTGACCTACTAGCATCATTTCACATAGCATGGTAGTGTGGTGATCAACTAAAGACAGAAAAGGAATACATTTCACGCTTCAACATAATTTGAACAACCATTTGCAAATATTCACACCAAAACACATCCCGTATGCTCGGACACCACCAAACGATTTTACAAAGAATAAAGTTAGCCATACATACCTGGAGTTGAGTTTCCCTTTTTAATTTCTATCACAATCCATCGAACCGTCTAGCACCGTCAATCTAGTTCACAATGCGACACATTTACCTTAGAATTAGGAATCTTGAATTCATTTGAGTATTTTATCAAACACCATGTGGTCCCTTAGCTTAACTAAAACCCATTTCAGTGAAAGATTACTCTAACTAGATTCCTTTTACTAGGTCATGGAAGATTATTCACATGCATGCAAGTCATATCTTTTAATCTCAAGAACCAACCTATGTGTGCTTCATTCTAACTAAAATCTGAGAATTAAAGGGAAATGGGGTGGGGACTTACCTCTTAGAGTGAAGAAGATGAAGATTACTTGATAATTTCCGGGCCTGAGTGATGTTTGAAGAATCAATTTGGGGAATATGGGGACTTCTCTCTCAAGAACTCTCTTTTTCCTTCTCTCTATCTTGTTTAGAATCCAGTTAAAATGAAAGGGGGTAGGGGTTAAATGAAGCTAGGGTCGGGTATAAAAGTTTGGAAAAATAAAAGCTTGTGTCACATATGCGGTCAGGAATGCGATCGCATTCCTAACATGCGGTCCGCAGAGCTGACCGCAGAATGGCCCCTGGTGGGCCAAAATTTGGGAACAATCTGCCCAGGTATGCGAACACTATGCAGTCTGCATACTCGTTATGCGATCGCATAACACCCCTCCCCAAAATCAAAGGCAATAATGCGACAGCTATGCGGTCCGCAGAACGGAAATGCGGTCGCAGATTGGACCGCATAGTTGTCCTTCAGTTGGGCACTGATCTGCCCATGTATGCGACCACTATGCGGTCCGCGTACATGTTATGCGATTGCATAGTGCATCGCATAACACCCAATTTCTGGAAAATTTAATTTTTTAACTCCTAGTGTACTTTTTGTCCAAATTAGGTCCGTTTTACAAATTGCCACAGTAAAAACAACTCTGGGACTTGTTCGAGCATTATTTTAAGCAAGAAATTTTACGGGTCTTTACATTGGCAAACCTCGGCATCTCTTGGAAAGCCTCCAAGAATGGTATGTTTACCGACAATTGCTTCATGATATCATAGAACTTCTCAAACTTGCCATCATCTACCCTTCTTGTAAGCCTTTGAGGTAATGGAGGCGTAGGTCGAAGAATTGCCAGAGTTTCCTTTGTAATTAGGCCTATCTACCTGTCAGAGAGCCCCCGAAACACATTTCCAAGCACTATTACACTGTTTTAACCATTCAATAGCTCACACACCAAGTTGTTACCTCAACAATTTACAAGTATTTGGTCACTTTATCAACTACACATTACTCATTCTCCTTACCTCACAATTGCACATGATTCAATCAGTGTCACATATTTGCACATAACTTTGGGCCATTTCAGTGCGCCCCATACAGTTCAATCACCTCAATAGATCATAGACAATTCAATTAGCCATTACCAATACACTACCATTAATCACTTACTTAGCATATTGTTTTCACAAAGCTTTTATTTGCTTTAAAGGGGTCACATATTTTTCAAGTAAGGACAACACAAACAATTGTGGTATACATAGAAAAGTTACAACCACAAGGCATTTTAGGGGAAAACAAGATAGGGTCCCTTCTTATGAAACATTAACCACAACTTACAATTGCCTTGGAATAGGAACACGCAAGATTCACTACTAGACTCATTCAAACAAGTGGGTGTACTTTTCTTTCATTTCCTTCTCCGCTTCCCATGTAGCTTCTTCGAATTGCTGACTTCGCCACAACACTTTGACTGAAGTAATTTCCTTATTTCTCAATTTACGGACTTGCCTATCAAGAATAGCAACCAGAACCTCTTCATATGATAGCTCTTCATTTACCTCAATGGTTTCTACTGGCACGATGGTGGATGGATCTCCAATTACCTTCTTCAACATGGACACGTGGAACACCGGGTGTACTAATGACAACCCAAGGTGCAATTCAAACCTATAAGCTACTTGCCCTATCTTTTGAGCAATCCGATACGACCCGATGTACCTGGGGCTCAATTTCCCTTTCTTCCCAAATCGCATCACTCCCTTCATGGGAGACACCTTTAAGAACACCCAATCATCTACTTGGAATTCTAATTTTCTCCGGCGAACATTGGCGTAAGGTTTCTGGCGACTCTGAGCAGTTTTCATCCTTTCCTGAATGACTCTAACTTTCTCCATAGCTTGGTGCACAAGATCTGGTCCTAACAATTCTGCTTCACCAACCTTGAACCATCCGTTCGGAGATCTACACATCCTTCCGTACAATGCCTCAAACGGGGCCATTCGGATACTAGTATGGAAGCTGTTATTATAAGCAAACTCGACAAGCGGCAAATGATCATCCCAATTACCCTTGAAGTCTAAAACACAAGCCCGTTGCATATCTTCAAGCGTCTGAATAGTCCACTCTGCCTGACCGTCATTCTGTGGATGGAAAGCCGTGCTGAGATTTACCTGAGTACCCAAACCTTGTTGAAATATCTGCCAAAAATTAGCTATGAACTGGGCCCCTCGATCTGAGATAATAGAAACTGGAGTGCCATGAAGTCTAACTATATACTTGATGTACAATTGAGCATACTGTTCCGCTGTGTCGGTGGACTTGACTGGCAAAAAGTGAGCTGATTTCGTGAGTCGATCCACTATCACCCAAATCGAGTCAAACTTGCACTGAGTGCGAGGTAACCCTACCACGAAATCCATATTAATCATTTCCCACTTCAACATTGGTATTTCCACAAGCTGGGTTAACCCACCGGGCCTCTGATGCTCGGCCTTTACCTGTTGACAATTTGAACATTTGGATATAAGGTCCGCCACATCCCTCTTCATACCGCTCCACGAATAAATTTCCCGGAGATCATGATACATTTTCGTAGAACCTAGACGCACGGAATACCTGGAATTGTGTGCCTCCGCCATTACCCTTTCCCGAAGACCATCCACATCGGGGACACACATCCTACCCTGACATTGCAATACACCATCATTGATGCCGAGTGGAAACGCTGAATTCTGGCCATTCAAAACTGCCTCCCTCAAATGCGCCAATGCTGGATCAATAAACTGCTTTTCCTTGACTTCCGCTGCAAGTGACAATTCTGCCCCATTATGCACCACAACATTCCCTTTGTCTGAGGTCGAGAGGCTAACCCCCAGACTGGCCAATTGGTAAACCTCCCGAGCCAAAGGCCTCTGATCCGCTTCCAAATGAGCCAAACTACCCATAGACTTCTGACTGAGAGCGTCGGCCACCACATTCGCCTTTCCTGGATGGTACAAGATGTTCATATCATAATCCTTAAGCAATTCTAACCACCTCCGCTTCCTTAGATTCAGTTCCTTCTGCTTGAATAAATACTGAAGACTCTTGTGGACTGAGAACACGTCCACGCGGACTCCATAAAGATAATGTGCCAAATTTTTAATGCAAATACCACTCCCGCAAGCTCCAAATCATGCATCGGATAATTCTTCTCGTGATTCTTGAGTTGCCTTGAAGCATACGCTATAACATTCCCATGATGCATCAACACACACCCCAAACAAACCCTTGAAGCATCGCAATAAACCACAAATCCCTCTATACCTTCTGGCAAGGTCAATACCGGTGCCGAAGTTAATCTCGGCTTCAATTCCTGAAACATTTTCTCACTAGCGTCGGACCACTGGAACTTTACCGCTTTCTGCGTCAATTTAGTCAGTGAGGAGGCGAGGGTAGAGAATCCCTCCACAAACCTTCGATAATACCCAGCTAGACCCAAGAAACTGCGAATCTCTGTCGGGGTCGTTGGTCTAGGCCAATCTTTCACTGCCGCGATCTTCTGGGGATCAACCTGAATCCCTTCTCTGGAAACAACATGACCCAGAAACGCGACTGATTCTAGCCAAAACTCACATTTCGAAAATTTAGGATACAACTGGTGATGATGAAAAGTCTGCAGCACTACCCTAAGGTGATTAGCATGATCTTCCCCATTCCATGAGTAGACAAGGATGTCATCAATAATAACAATCACGGAGGAGTCTAAGAATTGCTTGAAAACCCGATTCATGAGATCCATGAAAGCTGCTGGAGCATTGGTCAGCCCAAACGACATTACCAAAAATTCAAAATGACCATAACGAGTCCTGAAGGCGGTCTTAGGAATATCCTGCTCTTTGATCTTTAACTGATGATACCCAGACCGTAAATCAATTTTGGAGGAGAACCTCGCACCTTGCAATTGATCAAACAAATAATCTATTCGAGGCAATGGATACTTGTTTTTGATAGTGACTTTGTTGAGCTGCCGATAATCGATACACATCCAAAGCGACCCATCCTTCTTTCTGACGAAAAGAACCGGAGCGCCCCACTACAACATACTCGGCCGAATGAACCCTTTTTCTAATAAATCATTCAACTTCTCCTTTAACTCCCTCAACTATGCTGGCACCATTTTGTATGGTGGAATAGATATAGGCTGCGTATCTTGCAATACATCAATCCCGAAATCAACCTCTCTATCTGGCGGAATCCCTGGGAGCTCGTCCAGAAATACTTCAAGAAACTCATTCACGACTGGCACGGACTCGGGGGACGACACTTGTGAAGCGGTGTCCGTGACCCGGACCAAATGATAAATACATCCCTTCTTAATCATCTTCGAAGCCTTAAGGTAGGAAATAAACCTACCCTTCGGCACCACACCATTCCCCTTCCACTCAATAACCGGCTCATTAGGAAACTCGAGTCTCATGACTCTCGCTCGGCAGTCGAGTTTAGCAAAGCATGAATAAAACCAGTCCATTCCCATAATAATATCAAAATCTACCATCCCAAGCTCAATAAGATCGGCCGTGGTAACGCGACCACATACCCTGATAACACAATTCTTATACACTCGCGCTGATGTAATAGAATCACCAACCAGAGTCGATACAGAGAATGGCTCATGGAGCTGTTCAGGTTCTATCCCAAAACTTGAAGCAATAAATGGGGTAACATAAGAGAAGGAGGACCCCGGATCAATAAGAGCATAACAATCAAGCACGTGAACATTCATAATACCTGTAACAACATCTGGAGAAGCCTCCGCGTTCTGGCAATCACTCAAAGAATAGAATCGGCTGGGTCCACCTCTACCACGAGCTCCACCCCTAAATGCACCACGTCCTGCTGGAGCTGGAGGACGCACTGAAGATGTGGCGGCTGAAGAACCGGATGGCTGGGCAAATCCCCTACCCATGACCTGGCTGGGCGTACGACAATCCCGTTGAAGATGATCCCTCACCCCACACCTGTAGCATATCGGGCGATCAAAATAACAAGCCTCAGTATGGAACCCTCCGCACTTATGGCAAAGATCTCTCCCCTGCTGCTGGAACCTTCCTCCGGGATGACCGGACTGATGGGGTCTTCTACTGTCGGATCCTGGTCTCCAATGACTATTCGGCTGATAACGGCGCAGGATGGAGGTGCACTGGATGAGGACTGTGCATAAGACTGGGATGGCCCTAATGGCCCCCTCCCCAGAACTGGTCTCCCCCCTACAATTGCGCTCCCTGAGTGACCCACTGACCGGGCTCTGCTGCTACTCTCCCTGTCTGCCCGTATCTTCAACTTTTTAGCCTCCGTAGCCTTGGCAAACCCCACGATCTTTCCATAATTCATATCCGAGTGTAAAGCCTATGTAGCAGCCTCATTCACAACCAAAGGACTGAGACCTTGAACAAACCGTCGAACTCGAGCACCCATGGTCGATACTAACTGAGGAGCATACTTGGAAAACCTTACGAACTCCATGTGGTACTCCCAAACACTCATACTGCCCCTTCTTGAGGACCTGAAATTTAGTAGCACGGGCTTCCACAGTCTCGACAGGAAAAAAGTGATCCATGAACGCATCCACCAACTCGTCCCATCTAGCCAGAGGACTTCCCTCCCCACCGGAACCCTCCCATATCTCGAACCAAGAATATGCTGCTCCCCTCAGCCTGTATGAAGCTAACTCGACCCCCTCTGTCTCTGTAGCCTTTATCATCCGAAGGGTCTTGTACATCTCATCAAGAAAATCCTGTGGATCGGCCTCTAGATCCGTACATGAGAACTATAGAGGGACCAACCGCAGAAACTGGTTGACTCTGGAGCCGGCAGAATCTCCCTGTCTGCTGGAGGACGCAGGGATAGCATGAGATCATTGGGCCTGAGAGGCCACCAACTGAGTCAACATATGAATAGCTCCTCTGAGGTCCCACTCGGTCGTACCGGGACCGAAAGCTGGAACTATAGAGGGATCAGGAATATCAGCGGGAGGGATTGAAGCACCCTCCGCCGTCGCAGGAACAAGAATGCTTTGATCCGGAATAGAAGGGTCAGGCATATTCAAGGTAAGGGAGTCACTCTCACCCGCACTACCAGGTACATGATTCACAGGCACACTTGGGGTGGAATTGGCCTTAAGGCCGAGTCGAGCTCTCTTCTTTGGTGCCATTACTGAAAATTTCGGAACAAAGCACGAATTAGGAAAGGATATTTTCATTTCACCGAACGATATAGAATAGCAATAAGAGGGTAATTTCTTAAATGTCCATGTAGCCCCCTAATTATAGATGTGGTCGACAACACACCGATAAGAAGGGATTTACTAGACACGGCTCCGAGACATCTTAGGACTCTTTTAAAAACCTTAGGCTCTGATACCAATTTTTTCACGCCCCAAAATCGAGGGACACGACCGGCGCTTGACCGGGTAGCCCCAGTCAAGCGGACCTGGATTTCCTTTTTCCATCCCGCGTATTACCCCGTGATTTCAATGTACATTTTTCAATTATAATTTAAACACATTCTTGCAACCTAGAATTAATTCTAGATTTCTGTCATTACCCACATGTGGTACAATACTTACAAAATATACATAACATATAGGTTTACTTTACGTGGTCTACAAGTTATACTGCCCAAAATACATATGTACATAACCCACACTTCCTGTCTACGGAGCCTCTAAGAGTACAAAGGAGTTATATAATACTTGTCGTAACAAGGCTCCGGCTATACCCTACACAAATACCAAAATGAAAATCCGGAAGAAGAGGTGGCATGAACCACACAGGGTCCCGAGAGGAAAGTGGCTCACCAAAATAGCTGATGGGACGTAGAGGAGGCACTACTGTTGGTGGGCTGGAGTACCTGCTATAGAACCACCTACAATCATCACAAGAATGTAGCGCCCCCGGCAAAAGGGACGTCAGTACATTTGAATTGTACTGGTATGTATGAACAAACTTTACGCTAAGTAAACTCAACAATGCACATGAAAGAGACAGACAGAGAGTCACACAATCACTGCACAAAGATATAGAAAGAAACACAATGGAAGTTCAACAATTCTCACTTTATCACAATCACAATCACAATCGCAATTCCACCCTTATCCTTTCTCAACATTCCACCCTTATTTCTTCTGTTGCGGCGCGCAACCCGATCCCACCTGACAATCACAATCATTTCTTATGTTTTTGTTGCGGCGTGCAACCCGATCCCACTGGACAATAACATCTCACCTTTATCACTTTTCACATATCACCCTTATCCCTCATGTTGCAGCACGCAACCCGATCCCACCAGACAATCACATATCATATCAACAATGACAATTCACAATTCACAGAAAATTTCAACAATAGGAATATAGCTTCTTTACAACCCACATTACGTATATAAAAAAAATATCGTGCCACAATAAACCTTACCAAACAGTGAATCATATACGATATTACCACAACCGTTTAGTTCAATTACGTCATACCACAACTCCTTTTAGTTACTTTACACAGCCTTTAGCATATACATTCATACTCTTGGATTCATTGACCTACTAGCATCATTTCACATAGCATGGTAGTGTGGTGATCAACTAAAGACAGACAAGGAATACACTTCACGCTTCAACATAATTTGAACAACCATTTGCAAATATTCACACCAAAACACATCCCGTATGCTCGGACACCACCAAACGATTTTACAAAGAATAAAGTTAGCCATACATACCTGGAGTTGAGTTTCCCTTTTTAATTTCTATCACAATCCATCGAACCGTCTAGAACCGTCAATCTAGTTCACAATGCGACACATTTACCTTAGAATTAGGAATCTTGAATTCATTTGAGTATTTTATCAAACACCATGTGGTCCCTTAGCTTAACTAAAACCCATTTCAGTGAAAGATTACTCTAACTAGCTTCCTTTTACTAGGTCATGGAAGATTATTCACATGCATGCAAGTCTTATCTTTTAATCTCAAGAACCAACCTATGTGTGCTTCATTCTAACTAAAATCTGAGAATTAAAGGGAAATGGGGTGGGGACTTACCTCTTAGAGTGAAGAAGATGAAGATTACTTGATAATTTCCGGCTGATGATACCCAGATCGTAATGCGGCTGATGAAGATTACTTGAAGATTACTTGATAATGCGGTCCGCATACTTGTTATGCGATCGCATAGTGCGTCGCATAACACCCTTCCCCAAAATCAAAGGCAATAATGCGACAGCTATGCGGTCTGCATACACGTTATGCGATCGCATAGTGCGTCGCATAACACCCTTCCCCAAAATCAAAGGCAATAATGCGACAGCTATGCGGTCTGCATACACGTTATGCGATCGCATAGTGCGTCGCATAACACCCAATTTCTGGAAAATACAATTCTTTAACTCCCGGGGTACTTTTTGTTCAAATTAGGTTCGTTTTATGAATTTCCATAGTAAAAACAACTCGGGGACTCGTCCGGTCATTATTTTAAGCAAGATATTTTACTGGTCTTTACATTGGCAAACCCCGGCATCTCTTGGAAAGCCTCCAAGAATGGGATGTTTACCGACAATTGCTTCAAGATATCATAGAACTTCTCAAACTTTCCATCATCTACCCTTCTTGCAATCCTTTGAGGGAATGGAGGCGTAGGTCGAGGAATTGGTTGAGGAGCTTTTGGGGTCTCCTTCAGTTTTTCCTTAACCTCTTCATGCTTTTCTTTTTGGATTTTTACCTCTTGGGAGGGCTTCTCAATTTCAACAACAACCGGCAACTCAACTTGTGCTTCCACTTCTTGATCAAGATTTTCTACATCAACCACTTGTTCACTTTCATCTTGAAGCACTTTTCCGCTTCTAGTGGTGATGTCCATGCAATGAGAAGATTGTCAGCTTGCACAACCTTTTGGGTTGACAATAGTGTCAGTTGGAAGAGTACCTTTTAGCTTGGGATTTTGTTCTCGTGACAAATCTCTCATTTGCATATCAAGATTTTGAATGGTGGCGGTGTGTGATCCCAATACCTCGGACATATGTTTCATTGTTGCATCACTTCGCTCTTGATTTTGCAAGATTCTCTCAAGCATCCCCTCCATTTTGGAATCATTCGAAGGCCCTTCCTTGTGTGTGAGGAATTGGGATATTGTCCCCTTGGTGGAACATAAGGGTTGGAACTTCGGTTGGCATAATTGATGTTGTTGTTCCAATTTCCTTGACTCACGCCGCCTTGATCATTTCGTCAATTTTGTTGGCCTTGCCCTTGCGGGTTTGGTCTCCATTGATTTTTTTGGCGGAAACCACCTTGAGAATTGTGAACTTAATTGGCTTCTTCAAACTCTTGACTTCCCATTGATTACACATCTTCCACAATGTTTACCTTTTTTGTTTGACTCTCCGTTAACATCTTTGTCAACACATCAATGTTAGTGGCAAGACCGGCGATCAATTGGTCTCTCTCATGATTGTCTTTGATCATGTTGGTAAGAGAGGGAGTACCATAGGAAATTCCACCGCTAGTATCTTTCGAGTGCCATGCTTGATTATGCTTTGCCATTTTGTCTAGAATTTGAGTAATCCTAGGGAATGCCTTGTCCATGACGGACCCATCTGCGGAATGTTTTGCAATGGACTAGGATAGTGGGTCCAAACCCATATAGAATTTCTCCATTAAAATATGGTCTGGGAAACCATGATTTGGTGACCTCACTAGGTATAGCTTGAACCGGTCCCATGCCTCATGTAAGTTCTCCCCAGGCAGTTGTTTGAAGAAAACTATTTTATCTCTGAGCTTTGACTTTTTGCTTTATGGGAACCACTTTGCTAAAAAGGCACGGACAAGCTCGGGCCAAGATGTGATAGATTGAGGAGGTAAGTTTTGAAGCCATTTTTTTTGCTTCCCCTCACCTAGGAATATTTGAATACCTGCAACCTCAATGAATCATCCGACATGTTGTTTTGTTTGTGCATGGCGAATACACCCAAGAAGTGTAAAGACACATAAAATTTCTTGCTTAAAATAATGCCCGAATAAGTCCCCGAGTTGTTATCTCTGTGGAAATTCTTAAAACGGACCTTGATTTTGTAAAAGTACCCCCAGGATTTGAAAGAACTTAATTTTTCCAGAAATTTGGGGGTTATGCGACGCACTATGCGATCGCATAATGTATATGCAGACCGCATAGTGGTCGCATACACGAGCATATCACTACCCAACTGAAGAGGTGTTATGCGACGCATAATGCGATCACATAACGTGTATGCGGACCACATAGTGGTCGCATACACGGGCAGAATGTTTCCCAATTTTGGCTCACCTAGGGCCATTCTGCGGTCCAATATGCGGACCGCATGTCAGAAATGCGATCGCATTCCTGACCGCATATTCGACACGGTCTGTTAATTTCTAATTTTTTATACCCGACCCTAGTTTCATTTAACCCCTGCGCCCTTTCATTTTAACAAGTTTTCTGAACAAAATAGAGAGAAGGAAAGGAGAGTTCTTCAGAGAGAAAGTTGTCCTTCCATTAAAGTGATTTTCAAAGTCTCTCAGGCCTGGTATTTTGAGTAATCTCCTTTTTCCTCATTCTAGCAGGTAAGGGTTCCTAAACCCTTTCTTTTCTTTCCATTTAATATTCTGATTTTAAACAAAGGGAGGGTTGGCATGGATTGACTCTTGAAAATATTAACTAAGACCTTGCATGCATGTTTAATAATGGTGTTAATCTAGTGAGAGGGAGTGGGTTGGGATAAACTTTACAGAGATAGGGTTGGTAGTCTAATGGGTTCACATAGTGTTTGGCGAAATGCTTGAGAGAGTCTGAATTGCATGCATGACTTCCAATTCTGAGTTGAATATGTTTAATTGTGAACTAGATTGACGGTACTAGTCGGTTCGGTGATTTATGAGTAAAAGTTAAAAAGGGAAACTCGACTCCAAGTATGTATGGCTAACTTTAACCTTTGTAAAATCACTTGTGGTGTTCGAGCATACGGTATGTGTATTGTTATGAATATGTGCAACTGGTTGTCCGAATTATGTTGAAGTGAGAAGTGTACTACTTGTCTGTCTTTAGTTGATCACCACACTACCATGCTATGTAAAACGGTGCTAGAAGGATAATGAATCCAAGAGTATGAATGTATACACTAAAGGCTATGTAAAGAAGTTGTATTCTTATCGTTGAAATGTTTTGTGATTGAACTGTGATTTGTCAACGTGGATATGAGATGTAATTGCTTGGTGGGATCGGGTTGCGCGCCGCAACAGGGGAGATAAGGGTGATATGTGAGAAGTGATAAGGGTGTTATTGTGATTGTCAAGTGGGATTGGGTTGCACGTCGCAACAGTTGTTAGGTGGGATCGGGTTCCATGCCGCAACAGTCTTCAGGTGGGATCGGGTTGCACGCCGCAACAGAAACACAACAAATTATTGTGATTGTCAGGTGGGATCGGGCTGCGCGCCGCAACAGAATAAATAAGGGTGAAATGTGAGAAGGGACAAGGGTGGAATTGAGATTGTGATTATGATGAAGTGAAAATTGTGGAACTTCCGTTGTGTATCTTTTTATGTCTTGTGCGGTGATTTGTGTGACTCTCTGTATGTCTCTTTCCTGTGCATTATTGAGTTTACTTAGAGTAAAGTTTGTTCATACATACCAGTACAATTCAAATTTACTGACGTCCCTTTGCCGGGGGAGCTATATTCTTGTGATGATTGTAGGTGGTTCTATAGCAGATACTCCAGCCTACCGACAATAGTGCCTCCTCTACGTCCTATCAACTGATTTGGTGAGCCCCTCTCCTCTCGGGGCCTAGTGTGGTTCATGCCACCTTTTCTTCCGGATTTACATTTTTATATTTATGTAAGGTATAGCCGGAGCCTTGTTACCGGCAAGTATTATATATAACTCCTTCGTACTCTTAGAGGCTCCGTAGACAGGAAGTGTGGGTTATGTACTTATGTATTTTGGGCAGTATGACTTGTAGACCACGTAAAGTAAAACTGGGTGTTATATATATTTTGTAAGTATTGTACTACATGTTGGTAATGGCAGAATTTATGGTTAAATTTAAAATTGTAAGAATGCGTCTTAATTACAGTTGAATAATGTATATCGGAAATCTCGGGTAATGCGTGGGAGGGAAAAATAAATCCAGGTCCGCTTGACTGGGGCTACCCGGTCGAGTGCCGGTCGTGTCCTTTAGTTTTGGGGCGTGACAAACTTGGTATTAGAGCCTAAGGTTTTAAAAGGGTCCTAGGATGTCTCGGAGCCGTGTCTAGTAGAGCCCTTCTTATCTATGTGTTGTCGACCACATTTATAATTAGGGAGCTACACAGACATTTAGGAAATTACTCTTTTCATTGTTATTCTATATCATGCAGTGAAGTGGAGAGTGAAAGTGTCCTTGTCTAATTCGTGCTTTGTTCCAAATTTGTTTTCCAGTTATGGCACAAAAGAAGAAAGCTCGACTCGGCCTTGAGGCCAATGCCACCCCAAGTGTGGCTGTGAATCATGTACCTGGTAGTGCGGGTGAGAGTGACTCCCCGGCCTTGAATTTGCCGGACCCTTCTATTCCGGATCAAAGCATTCCTGTTCCTGCGGCGGCAGAGGGTGCTGCACTCCCTCCCGCTGACATTCCTAATCCCTCTACGGTTCCAGCTTCCGGTCCCGGTACGTCCGAGGGGGACCTCAGAGGAGCTATTCATATGTTAACTCAGTTGGTGGCCGCTCAGGCCCAAAGATCTCATGCTACCCCTGCGTCCTCCAGTGGACAGGGAGATTCCGCCGGCTCCAGAGTCAACCAGTTTTTGCGGTTGGCCCTCCAGAGTTCTCAGGTACGGATCCAGAGGCCGATCCACAAGATTTTCTTGATGAGATGTGCAAGACCCTTCGGGTGATGAAGGCTACAGGGACAGAGGGGGTTGAGTTAGCTTCGTATAGGCTAAGGGGAGCAGCATATTCCTAGTTCGAGATGTGGGAGGGTTCCCGTGGAGAGGGAAGTCCTCCGGCTAGATGGAGCGAGTTCGTGGATGCGTTCATGGATCACTTTTTACCTGCCGAGACTGTGGCAGCCCGTGCTACTGAGTTTGAGGTCCTCAAGCAGGGTAGTATGAGTGTTTGGGAGTACCACATGGAGTTCGTAAGGTTGTCCAAGTATGCTCCCCAGTTGGTGTCGACCATGGATGCTCGAGTTCGACGATTTGTTCAGGGTCTCAGTCTTTTGGTTGTGAATGAGGCTTCTACAGCGGCTTTGCACTCAGACATGAATTATGGGAAGATTGTGGTATTCGCCCAGGCTACGGAGGCTAGAAAGTTGAAGATACGGGCAGACAGAGAGAGTAGCAACAGGGCCCGGTCGGTGGGTTACTCAGGGAGTGCAGTTTCAGGGGGAAGACCAGTTCACCAATAGTCACCGTTATTAATAGAGCCTCGAGAGTCACCGATATTAATAGAGCCTCGAGACGGTTCCCATTCTCGAGGATCTTCATCACTACTTACACGATTTTCTAAAAAGAACTATTGTTCCTACCTCGAGATGGTACACAATCTCGAAGGCCTCTGTCGTCGTAAGTATATGCTCTCAAAGAAGCTATCAAAAGATCCGTATATCGATCTGGCCCGAGAAGGTACCCGATCTCGAGGTTTTTGTTATTCTATGAATGGGCACTAATAAACCAACATCGCAATTCAAAAGATCATTTGTGCACTGAAAAATAAAGGGCTTGAAACAAGAAAGTCTCTTGGTATTCCCAAAAATGTACATTTACAAAAATGTCTTTACATAGCTCCCCCGAAAGCTCGGATATAGAAAATAAAGGAGAAAAGAGGCAAAAACTATGGGTGGGTCCATTCCTCACCCTCACCATTGTTCGAACCACTATTGTAGCCGCTGCCGGAGCTTTCATCGGAATAAGACGTGAGCGTCATTGCATCTCCCAAAGCCCTGGCCTTCTGGACCTTAGCGGGAAGTTCGGTACCCTTGGCGATATCCCCTTAGAATGCCTGCCTCCTGGCTTCAGAACGAGCACGTTGAACGGCCAGAGCCAGCTCCAGCTTGTCCTAGTCAGATATCTCCCTGGCTCAGTTTTTGGCGACAACAACATCCCTCTTATACAAGGCCACATGCTCATCAGCCTCAGACTTGGATGCTGATAGAGAAGCGACCTTATCCTAGGCATTCCGAAGAAGGTCCTGCGTCGAGGTTAGCTCTCCCCGCAAGAATTCCCACTCCGAGGCTATGACCCCGATCTCCTTTAATTCTAGATTCTCCCTGTCCCTGATTGCAGCCTCTTCCTGAATTTTCTCCACCAGGGCATCATTTTGCTTAATATGCAAAAACGGGTTAAGTTAGCAGGTGTCGACTTATGAAGCGGGGAAATAAACTCCCAGATGTCGCGTTACCTGCCCTATGAAGCGGGCCCTTTCTCGTAGAGCTCTCTCCAAACTTGCCCGAATCACATTTAACTCCTCGCTCTTGCAGGCAGAGGAAGCCTTCAATCCTATCAGTTCCGAGGAAAGCTTCTCAAGTTCCTCCTCACGATAAATAGGTTCAACGTTTAGTTTGGAAAATGCTTGGCTATACGACTTTTTGGCATGCAACACACAGAAGAAGATTATGCATGGGGAATGAAAACTCAAAAGTACAGACAGTGCGCATGTAAAGTCACCTGTTCGTAATGCCTCTCGGCCCTCTCAAAAGAGGAAGAGGCATTGAGGTCGGTCTCTTCCTCAATACCTTTAAATAAATCCCTGAACGTGTCATCCTCCCCCCTAGAGATGTCCACATCGGCAACGCCCCCGTCCTAGGCGTCCCTTATCTCTCCTGAGGAAAAGGAAGGGCCCAAATTGGGGTCACGTATCATCGATGCCAAACCCTTCGAGCTCATAAAAATGAAGTGTATCATGTCCCCCGAAAGACTCGGGGATTGCACCCAAGCCTTCCTCGAAGGCCTCCTCTGTGCAAGTTGGCCCCACATTGTCCATATCAGACTCGACGATCTGATGTTCTGCAGTCTTTGGAAAACCCACTTTCTGCCTTGCCCTTTTGGCCAATGGGCGGTCATCTTCATCGTCATCTTCGTTTGAAGCACGAAGACTTGCGGCAACATCCGAAGCCAAGACCGTGACATTGGTCTTTGACTTCCGGGCCTTGGGTTTCTTTGTCATAAAAGACCTCGCTGATGTCCCTTTCTTCCTTTTCTTTCCCTCGGCAGGTTCCAAAGTTCCTTCTTCGCCAGGAGGGGGAGGCCTTATCAACAGAGTGTCCCTGAGTCCTGCGTACATAGAATATATCAAGCATTCCTCCGCAAAGGAAGCTTATGAGAGAAGAGAACTTACAATGGTTCTTGGACTGCCACCTGGCCTTGGCTAAATCATGCCAAGACCGTTTATGGTATGGAAAGGCATAGTCTATTTGCTTGATCCACCCCGAGAGGTCCTTGATCGAGTTGGGGAACCATACAACAGCTGCATAGTCAGAAGAAATCCTGTTAGAAGGAGAAGAAGGGGGAGTAAAAAATGTTCGGTGTAATGGTGCTTATGTGCCATAGTCCATTCTCTCGGGACTGGAATCCTATCCGGGGGGGGGGGGGGGGGGGATGATGTCCGAGGTTCTAATTCTAACGAACCAGTTCATACACCCCCGATCCTTGTCCTTGTCAATGCTTGTGAAGAATGTCTTTGCAGACCGATACTGAAGCTTAATTAAACCCTCTCGAAAGAGACGGGGGTTGTACAATCTTATTAAGTGGTCGAGAATGAGGTACATCCCTTAGATGCGATTGGAGAAATAGCGAAGCATATACACTATCCTCTAGAACGAAGGGTAAATTTGACCGAGCGTCACCCGGTACTGGAGGCAAAATTTAGAATCACTGGGTCTTTATGTGGAGATAAAGAGTCCACAGGGCCCAGGGTGAACGTGTATGTGTACACGCTGAGAAAGCCCGCTTTGTAAGTCACTATGCTTTCTTCAGCATTGGGGATTTATATTTAGACCTCCTCCCATCTGTGGCAGTTGACCTTTACCTTCTCCACTTAAGATATTACACTAATGTATCTATACATACGCTCACATCGGCCCGGTATGTTAGGAGGTCTATCGATGGTAAGATCAGAATTTTTTTCGAAATCGCTAGGGATGCACTGTTCGATGCTCGGTGGTTTCTTTGTTTTTCCCTTGGACGTGCGTATGGGGGAATAGGTGCCCTCTTTTTGAGGAACTGTCTTAGAGGTTTTGACCATAGCTGTACCGAAGTTTTTGAGAAAAGAGATGAAGAAGTAGGCTCAGAAGGAATGTGAACGTAGAAGAGGTTGGAAGATGGCTCTAAAAACTTGAAGGTAGTTGTAAAAGTATGGATGGCGTGCAAGTGTGGTATTTATAGAGATCATGCATGCAACGCTCGAGGAGCGGGAAAATCGATTTAATGCTCTGGCGAACTGACGTCATGGCAGGGATCGTGGGTCTCTCGATGATCGTGGTAATAGTGAGCCCTGCACAACTTTAGAAGAAGACCATTTAATGCTCTGGCAAACTGACGTCATGGCAGGGATACCGAAGAATTAAGCATTCGAGATTGTTTCTTATCATTCCACTCTAAGAAACGCGAGGACTACCTGTATACATCTAAAATTGGAGAAACCGATTTTACGATTACTATGCCATTCCATAGCTTATCCGAATAATGGGAGGGGTAGATCTCGAGGCCCGCCCTTGAGTGTCCCTTATGATCGACTTCGGGGAAATATAGATCGGTGACTGACACGAGCGAGCAATACGTGGGTGAACGCGGTCAGGTCTGCAACTAAGTACAAGTCCGTAATATGATATTAAAAAGTTGTACCATATGCATATCTTTGTAATAAATGTTTATTTACCATGTTGAGATTTTCCCTCCTATATAAAAAGGACCCTTATCATTTTTTAGCACAACATATTCAATACAAGAAACAAGAACATTCTCTGCGCTCTAACTCAAACATCCTGTATTGTCTCTTTACCAATTTATTACTTGCATTTATTGTATTTCGTTGATTGTCTTTCATTTATTGTCTATCATTGATCATAAATAGCCTCCTCCGAGGTCCATAGAACTATTAAAGCTCCATCGATCGCACATCGCTAGCCCCGAGTCCGACCTCGAGGATCTATCTCGGCTAGCTCGGAACCCCGACATGAGGCAGTCTGGTTTGCCTATCATCGTTTTCATATCGTTTTTACCTTATTACTTTACCCACACTTAGCATCTATTGCCTAACAACTAGCATTAAAACAAATCATATACTTTTAGAACCACACAATGAAATTTAATTGTAATTATCATTTTCAAGGTAAAAACGTACCATTTCTTGAGCGTACTTGGCTAAAGAGACGAACTTGAGGTAGTACTCGTTCACACTCATCTCATTTTGTTTCAGTCTCTCAAACTCTAAAGCCATGACTTCCAAGACCTCAATCGGCAGAAAATGCTCAAGAAACATGTATGCAAACTCCGTCCAAGTTGTAGGAGTCGCATCCTCCCCTCGGGACTCATACCATGTTTCATACCAAGTGATAGCAACGTCCTTCAGCGGGTACGTTGAAAGCCCTGCTTCCTCAATGTATGTAGCATGAATCACTCGTAATATCTTCTGAACATCATCAATGAAGTTTTGCGGATCCTTAATCTTTTTGGAGTTTGTGAAAACTGGAGGTTTCATGGTGAGAAATTCCCTCGACCTTGAACTAACCATCTCATCAACAATACTTGTTCCCTGCCTTTGAGCCTAAGTAGCAACATTCTGGGCGAGCAAATGGATAGCTTCTGTGACATCCATGTCTGAAGCACTAGGCACTGAGCCCGATGCAACTCCCTAGGTCGAGGTGTCCTCCTCCTGAGTAGCATTAGTCGTAGCTAATATAGAATTATTACATGGGGCTAATTAACATAAACTCACTCATATTTGTAAAATCGTGAAATACATTGGATCGTTACTTGAGTGTAAATTCTGATGCGTCCAAGCTTGTAGCCACTGATCATTTTACTTTCTTTATATGTTAGTTTACATTTTCGCATTTAGTTATAATCATTTTCTCAAAACAATTATAAGTGTTTGGAATTGCACAATAAGTGATAATTTTCTTACATCCTAATCGCCTACATACTGTTCTCTATGGGATTCGACCCTGGCTTATCATTGGTTAAATTATATTGCATGCGACCGTGTCCATTTACTTTTTAGTAGTAGACTTGGACGTCATCAAAATTTGCGTCGTTGCTGGGGAATAATTTGGCGTATTTAGGTTGTTTGAGAAGTAAGAGTAAGTTCTTTTGTCCAAACTTGTGAATATTTTTGTAATTATTTTCTCATCTTTGTTTAAATTCTTGTTTTTTTCTTGTTTATTTTCTTACTTTTGGAAAAACCATTGCATCATATAATGACCCTTGTCCTTATTGTGGAGGACCGAACTCGTGAATTTTTTTTAAAATTCTCCTAGGGGTTTATTGTGCGCACAATCGCAAACCCATGAGTGGAGTATTTGTGATAAGTTTTGTCGTCAAAATGGTCATTGGGATTATTGCGCTTATTTGTCCTTCCCTTACCCGACCCGCCGCTATGATGATTCTACTTTTTATGATGAAAATTATAGGTTTGTGGAAGTGGAAGAGATCGAGCATTGTCAAAATAGAGAGTTCAAGCTCATCTTAGAATGCCTACTTGAAGGAGGAAAAAAAGAGCAAGCTGCCTTGGAGGAGCTTTTGGAATATAGTCTCCAAAATGACTGCGCTTGACAGGATGCACTCAAAAATGGGAGAAATGCTTGAAGCATTAGAGGCCCAAAAAGCCTCAGAAGTGAATGATCGCCAAGAACCTTCCTTTGATGTGGAAGCCAAAAATTCTTCCATGGAACTTGATCAAAACCAAGAAGAACTCTCAAATTCTCAAAATGAGAAAATGATGCTTATGTTGGAGGCCATTCTTGAAAATGAGAAGAAGAAAAGCTTGGCACTCGAGGACTTAAAACAAGCACTACATCGAAATGATGAGACCATCCACACTTTGGAGATCAAATGAAATCATTGATTGAGGCTCATTATAAGCCTATCAATTTGAAAGTGTGGAAAAATGTCAAAAAGAGTCCAAATATGAGGAAGAAAGTGAGCTTACTTTGAGGAATCAAGAATCGAACATCTCCCAACCGACTCCATGAGTGTTAGTGATGCCTAAATAAATATTGAATTAGAGTCAACATGTGTAATTGAAAAGATGGTTGAGATTGACTCTAGTCCGGGGAAAAAGAGGATGTCAAAATCTGGAAAGAATTGCAATTCGGAGGTTTGATGTCACATTCCAAGCATTATACAACATTGGAGTTTTGTGTTGATATGGGAATTGAAATACACGAGTCAATGAGGGATTGCGAGGAGTAAAGACAAATGCCATACATTTTACAATTTGAAGGTACAAAGAGGCAAAATGACATTCCTCACATGAAAGCCAAGAAATGAAAAATGAAGAAATTAAAGTCTGGCTTGATCATCAACTTACCACCCCCATCGTTCATGGTGACAAGATTGATTCCAAGTTAGGTGCCCAATTCATATAGTCCAAGTGGCTAGAAAAGTGAAAAAGTTGATTCGCGTCATGCCACGACGTTAAATGCGGCGCTTGGTGAGAGGCAACCCATCATTTTTCAAACTTTTTAGTCGTTTTTGAAATTTTCTTTTTAGGATAGCTTAGTATTTTTTTTGTTGACTAATCTGCCAAGTTTCATAATTTTAGGAGTTAGTTTGAGTAAGTCGGGGCGACCTGGCAGCCAAAAGCAGGAGCTGATGAAAATGTAGAACAAAAAACTATTGCACTATGTGATCGCACAAAAGGCCACGGTTTCGATGAGGGAAAAAATGTTCTACCATTATGCGATCACGTAACTACACAGGCGGTCACGTCCTTTTGGTGAGTTGGTTCTATGTGAATGCTGACATTAGCTCACGATCGCAGTTAACCGGTAATCTCTGAACGATTAAAACACTAGGGATCCAAAAATAAACCCACTTTTGCTAAAACAACGAAATGACTGTGCCCACTCCTCTAACCCCTGAGAATCATCCCCAACTCTTTATTTTTCAATTTCATCACCATTTTAATTCATAATGCTTCAAGGTATGTATCTGGTCACTCTACTCGTTCTTGAATTTCAACTTTTCCCTTGTGCTACAAGAGTATATGAGCATCCAGGGTTTTTTCTCTTTTGTCTAATGTTTAGCGCTGAAATTTTAGGGATTATATGCGAATATTGTGTGTGAATGTGTGCTTGTTTGCGGGATTGGGCTGGTTGAGTGAGAGGGTTGTGACTCTTGAAAATTTTGGGTCTAGGTCCGTTCTTCAATTTCCTACAATTTCTATGAAAATATTATGCCCACAAAGTTTTTGTGGTAATGCTTGAAAGAGATTTAACTGGGCGAGGAAGAAGACCTTTGCGATTGCGATGCCCAATTTCCCGATCACATAGGTCTAGTTCTGCCCCTTTGAAAATTGCTCTCCGTGATCGCATTTCCTATTAGGCAAACACATACTTTTAGTTCTAAGGTCACCAACAATTCATTTCACGATCATGTTGACCGTTACGCGATCGCAGCCCTTTAACTCAGAAAATCACAAAACGCTCTTCGCGATCGCCGAATAATTTCCGCAATCGCATTGCTCTAACCTCCTGGCAGCAAAACTATAGCATTGTATATTTTGATGTTGTTTCATTTTGGTCATTTTCTTTTGCCTTTATATATCAAAATACAGTGTATTAAGTACCTTTCCAAGAATTTAACATATGGTCTACTTTTGTAGGTAATTTGCGCATACAATGGCCTCGGAAAATCTTGAAATTGTACAAGCGTTTGCTCCCCAGGTGGTGGAAGATGAATAATTTGACCATGCTAGATTCACAGTTGCTCAATGTGAAAGGAACTATGACAAACGTATGTCAAAGAGCATCGTCAAAGAAAGGGGCATACAATTGGACAAACTTAAGGCTGAAATACAAGATGTTTTTCGAAGATTGGCTGACAGTGGGTGGATATGTTTTGGTCCTGAACCCATGAAAGCCAACTACATTGTAGTTCGTGAATTCAATGCTAATGCCTTGCAGACCTATTTCCAAGCGGAAGTGTACACCTTTGTGAGGGGAAATCGGGTCAACTTTGATCCCGACGTAATAAATGCACAGTATTTGCTTCCCAATGCTGATAATGAGGTATTAGTGTGAGGGAACATTAGATTTGATTTGTGAATTTAATACCATATCCAATTGGGAGGAATGATCGAGGGAAGATATTTGTGATAGAGAGGCAAAATTTGAAGCTTTAGTGTCATGACTTGCTTGCTACTTTGATTAATGTAGTGTTTGAGCACTTGAATTGAAATAAAATTTGTGAGAAGTTGGTGATTCATATGCTTTGGATTAATTGTTGGTACTAATCTAAGTCATTAGATTGTGCTTAAGTTGAACCTTTTTTACTTGAAATGATGTTTGGTAGGCCATCGAGCTTGATTGGTGATTTTATTGAAGGATGTTCTTAGTTGTAGAATTGCTTGAGGACAAGAAATAGTTTAAGTTTGGGGGTTTGATCAGTTGGTATTTTACCAACTTATCTCCTCTTGATAATTAAGCTTTTGTATGATTTTGTTGAGAAATTATGGCATTTTCTGAGGTTTATTGGCATTTTACATGTATCAAGTGATTTAGAGAAGAAATGAAAGAACCCAAGTCAAAACATGTTAAAAGGAGAAAATTTAATTGATGCCAGTGATTGCTCTATGCGATCGCATAAGGCTATAGGCGATCGCGGAAGTCCAGGATGGCAGGGCTACGCAAGCACGGTTGATTCTGTGGGAACGTGTAGAAGAAAGGTAGGTCAGCGGCTGATCAACAATAAAGTGCAATCGCGGAAGGTTATAGGCGATTGCAT
This sequence comes from Nicotiana undulata, assembly GCA_005239495.1. NCBI lineage: Eukaryota > Viridiplantae > Streptophyta > Magnoliopsida > Solanales > Solanaceae > Nicotiana > Nicotiana undulata. The sequence goes on along the minus strand of MDKH01028726.1, from coordinate 6,780 downwards.
AAGTCCATTATAGAGAAGTTGTGTGATAACGGTTGAAAATATGCGATCGCGATTAAGTAAAATGGTCGGCCTGGTCAAACGCTCTATGCGAACGCATGCATTGTCACGCGATCGCGTAGTATATTTTTCTTGGCAGATTCTGGGCAAACTTGGAAATTCACATCTCCTCAACTCCAAACCCACAAATATCCAACCTAGCTCATCTTTGGCATATTTTCAGTCTCTTAGACTAGAGAGAACAAGTTTGGAAGCTAGGGTTCTTGCACACACACTTGAATCTTGATGATTTGAAGCTTTTGGTTGAGAATTTCTTACACATTTATGTTCATTTCTTCAGTTCCTAGCTTTGTATTGTACATCTAAGTGTGTAGTATTTTCTCCAACACTTGAATCTTGTTTATGGAAATATTCATACTTAAAGTGTGGATTAAATATCTTGTTCTGCTTATGTATTGAACGATATTTATGTATTATGAAGTGAGTTATTGTTTCTTTAATTATTCTTGTTATTTAATGTTTCCAAAGGGATTAGCTAACCATAGGACTCGCTCATTAATTTCGAATTAATTTTGGGAAAGATTATTTGGGATTGGGAAAGAGTAATTAACAAAAACTTGAGGCTTTAACCCTCATTTTATAGATTCTACCTACGGATAGGATTGAACTACTTGTAGCTATATCTAGGTGTGCTTAGTCTCTTAATTGTTTTAGGAATAATTCAATTAGGAAGTCTTGTTAGTCTTCGGAAGAAGCTAATGTAGAATTATTACCCGAGTCTAATTAACATAAACTCGCTCATATCTGTAAAATCGTGAAATACATTGGATCGTTACTTGAGGGTAAATCCTGATTCGTCCATGCTTGTTGTCATTGATAATTTTACTTTCTTTCTAGGTTAGTTTACATTTTTGCATTTAGTTATAAACATTTTCTCAAAACAATTCTAAGTGTTTGGCATTGCATAATATGTGATAATTTTCTTACACTCCTAATCGCCTACATATTGTTCTCTGTGGGATTCGACCCCGACTCATAGTTGGGTAAATAATATTGCATGCAACCGTGTCCATCTACTTTTTAGTAGTATATTTGGACGTCATCACCAAACCAGATCTAGCAAGGCCTCAGGGCGAGCTCAAGTTGGCCCCAGACCAGGCCTAGCAAGGCCAGAGGCTAGGTCCCCCTGTCCTAGAGAAAAGTGTTTCCATATGAAATTCGGACTTGGAGAATTCTACCCTACACCTATAAGTAATCTTTGATCTCGTTTTAAGAGGGGAATTTGACTTTGGAGAGCAAGGAACCGCTGTGGAGGCCTGAGTTCATCTTTTCTTCGGCCAAACTTAATTTAATGTTTCTTCGATAATTTAGTGCTTTGCGACCATGTCAATGTGGAGATAAACTTCACGTTCTAGGGTTGTGGTTCATTCATAAATATGGTTATTCAAATATTAATTTTCATTGCTTTATTTTTATCGTATTGATTTATTTATTCAATCATGCACTTAATTGTTTGATTGCTTGACCACCATTTGAATATTATCTACGAATTTATAATTGAACTCCAAAGTGGAAACTCTAGATTGCACATAGGATTGAGTAGAGCACCTTCATGAACCTGGGCATCGGGGAATCGATTTGCGCTTAGGATAGACATATGCTAGTCATCTTGCATGGCTATTTTTACAGGAATTATGAATGCTTTCTTGTTGACTCTATAGACATAACGACATTATGTCAGCTTGAATAGGAAAATAAGAACTCAATAGATTATTACGAGAAATATTAACCATGTTAACCAATAAAGCAGATAAATTAAGTAGTCAAGTCAAGTGAAACATACAACAGGATTGTTAGATAGCCCATAACCCTAGAACGTTTTCATCATATTGATACCATTAAAAGTTGCTCTTCCTCTATTAAAGTTCGTTATTTATTTTGTTTCCATTTTTTTTAGTTTAGAGTCAATTACTTCTAAGTTTAATTCTTGTTTTGATATTAAGGATAGTCTAATTTAGTTAATAGTTGATAATAAGTCCTGATGGGTTCGACACTCTATCTTATAACTTTATTACTTGACGGCCACGTATGCTTGCGTGTGAGTTTGGCTGCAATAACTTCTTGGAAGGCTCTCTTTTGGTTATGTTTCCATTATTTGTCATATTCGAGATGTTGCTCGTTTGGCGCACTAATTGCATCATAGGAGGTTCTAGATGGTATGTGATCTGGCCAATCGATCGAGCAAGTTTGTATTGGGTGAGGTACGATTGGGAAGAAGAATGTCACTAACCATCTCTGAATTTGGCAGTGGTTCTTGTCAGGCGAGAGAGCTTCGCAACCTGTTGATTTTGATAGGTGGCTATGAGTTTCTACATGTTTCCCCTTCATTAGCGGTGTGCAAAGGTTTGGAACGTGATTTTATTTGTCCAAAGGTATAAACTTATCTCATTGACCTCCTAAGTCAATCAAACAAGATCGCAACATATCTTGAAGAATTTTCATAGTCCGCTCAGACTGACAATACATCTGTTGGTGAAAAGTTATGCGAAGCTCCACCAATATCCCTCATTCCTGCTGAACATCTTTGCGAAGTGAGATGTGAACTGAGTACCATATTCTGGAATGACAGAAATTGGAACACCAAGCAAACAAACTATCTCCCTAATGTAATCTGAGCAAACCTCTCTAAAATATAAGTAGTCAACACCAGTGTGAAGTGCGAGATCTTAGTCAACATATCCGCAACGAACCAATTAGCATCTGGTGTCCTGAGTAGTTTAGGTTTTGATGATTGACAAAGAAACATATTCATGAACCAGGTCAAGTAGAATCAAGCAAAAGGCATGCACGTGCAAGGGATAAGTATAAGTGGTTATTTCTGATAATCACCGAACGAAAATATTGCATATTTGATAAGAAGGACTTGTTACTTGAAAAGTACTCTATGCAAGATAAGGAAAAAGTTAGAAGTTGAAGTCAATTAGAAGTCTTCCACCAAGGAAGAATAAAGCATCAGATCTCTACCTAATCTTCTTTCTACTAACTCTATAAATATCAATTCGTTCTCTTTTATAGGTGATGCACATATACTGAAGTTAAGCATAATTGAGAGCAAAAGAGCAAGTCATTTTGTAAGCAATATTTGAGAGATTCAAGGGTGCGAACCTGAAGTTACATGAACCGAATTGAAGACCCAGTTCCATGTGTCTATCTGTAATTCTCGTTCAATTGTAGTAGGAGCTTTTGAGTTATACATTTCAACTTTTCTTAGAAGCATTTGTACTAGTTACTTGAGTTGTATCATTCGAGTTACACTTAACTTGAAGTATTCGCAATAGCCTGTAGCATCTTGCTACAAGGGTTATGGTTAATCCTTAGGTTTTTTATCATATTCATGTAGATTCCATAACTATTCCTAAAATGGAATGTTCGACACAATTGGAATTTGTTTTTGAAAATTGTCTTTGCTTCTAGAATGCCGACTATATCAGAATAGATGTTATATAGGTTGATTCTGATTCTTGTTTCCCGCCCAGTTCCGAGGAATAAAGGGTGGGCTTCTCTTGAAGCTTCTGGAATGTTCAATTTTACTACTCTCACTCTCCCAATACTATCATGTACACTGAAACATATTATAGAACACTCCAACCATTTTTCCTTTTCTCAGAAATTATACTGCAAAAGCTCGATTCTTAATCATACTGCTTCCTGAAACCCTTAAATGCCGCATTCTTAACTTTTGAATTCACTAGGACCGCTATTGAGAATCACCCACTCTTTCTGGCTCTGAATACAATCAACTCCAAGGCTCTTCTAGCACATGAACACCCTTTTCAATGAAGCACGCGACTAAGTCACTACCCTAACAACTAACCAATGCCTTAAGCATAAATTCTGAATCTTCCAAAGATTAACCGTGGTCTAATAGGGCCAACTTTTAAACACATTAATCAAATCCCATGCATAATTACCATTTACTCCTTTCCCCTTAGCTGCAATAACTTGCAAGTACTCCAATAATCCAAAACCCCATGAGAAGATAACCCTGCAACCCAATTGCAGGCGATGGCACTCTCCCACTTTGCCCGAAGCTACTCCTTGCACTACTCTGGACCCCACCGAAATCCTTCTAAATTATTCTGTTGCCGTTCCCTATATACTCAAGTTCCCTAGAATCATTCACATATTCGGCCTCCCACCGAATAACCACTATACCGAATAACCACTAGAATGCCTTGCAGAAACTTGCCAACTACACGACCGCTAACCTGCCCACGAGAGATGACCCACATGTGGAAATTACCAACTGACACCTTCCAACGACACTATACTGCACACTCTCTACAACATCAATACCCCATCCTAAGCATGTTCTCATTCACCAACTTTACCAGTCCGTCCTCCCTTCATGGACATCTACTAAATGCGCTACAATATCTTCTAATTCACCACTATGTTGCTGCTCTCCCACTTTGGTTAACCTCATTACTTTAAGAACTACCTAACTTCCTTTTCTTACGCCTGGCCTTTTAGAAATTTAGCCGACGCCTGACAATTCTCACATGTCTTCCTTCATCGTATGCTGCCCAATTCAATATCATTCTCTTTAGCTCTTAAGCCAGCAGATCACCACGACTTCAAACTCTTCGAAGATCATATTTCTTGAGCTTCATTCATTCGAAATAACTATTCAATACTGAACCACCACACACCACGATCTCTGACAACCGCTTCTTTAATACTACTTCACAACACTCTGACCCAATGCAACTGAAAAACTATAACAACGGCGAACTTAACACATTATATTAGATCAAAACAACGATACCACATCACAGATGAAAACTCCACCTCGCTTGATAACACCAAGTCTTATTACTTTATCCCCTGGACTTGAACATTCATAGTCCAATTTCCCTTCCTCCGATGGAACTAAAATACTGATGTCACGACCCAAAACCCGGTTCAGGTCGTGATGGCACCTAACGGCGAGGTTAGGCAAGCCAACATATAAATCATTAGGAGATACAACCCCAGAACTCGATATTCTAGTTATTTAAAATTTATAACGAATAAAATGCGGAATATAACAGCGATATGAGGTAAAGCCGTAGATACAAGCTGAGCCACAACTAGGCCAAATATATATAACCCCGAAACCCAACATAACTACAACAAGTGTGTGCCAGGACTAGTGTCACAGTGACAACGGGCGGCTACATAGATACAACAACTGAAATATATATACACAAAAATACAAGTTGCAGTCTGGAACAAAAGACTAAGCAAAATGGAACTAGAAGACTCCAGAGGTGCTGTCCGGATGATGCCAAGAGGACAGCTCACCGTATGGAGTGACACCGGGATCAGTATCTACCAACGGATGGACGACCAGACGGACTAGCCTCAATACCTGCACAATCAAGTGCAGAAAAAGAAAGAAAGTGCAGCATGAGTACATATAAACAAATATGTACCCAGTGAGTATCCCGTCTAAACTCGTAAAGAGTAGTGACGAGAGGTAGAATATATACTCACTAAGGTCCAGTACATAATAAAATAAGGTACATGCCGAGCAATAAATCATGTGAGAAAAATACATCAAGTATAAGGACATGTAATCAACAAACATGTAACTGATCTTAAACATAACCTTTCTTTGTAAACTGATCATATGTATCACTTGTTTTCCTTCTCATTATCTGAAATTGTCTTATCTTATTATCTCAGTTGTTCACTTTCCAGTACTCAGTACCGTTTCTCAACTCACCATCGTACGATCCCAACTCAATGCAAATGCTTATGTATGTATATATATATATATAACCGACACGGACAAGACTATCGGCCGAAGTCATAAGGGTGGGTCATAAGGACTGACTCGGTCATAAAGCTCCACACGCTCGCGAATCATACCTGCGACTCGTGCGCTGAGTCGATAAAGTAAACCTCCACGCTCGCGAATCATTCATGCCCCGATCGCGAATCATACCTGCGATTCGGGGCCAATGACATAAATATATATACGCTCCCGATCACGAATCATACCTGTGACTCGGGGCAAATGAGGCAATGTAAAACCCTCCCCGATCACGAATCATACCTGTGACTCGGGGGCCGATAAAATAGTAGTGTAATTCTTTCCTGATCACGAATTAAACCTGTGACTCAAGGGCTGATGAAAATAAGTGTAATTCCTCCCTGATCACGAATCAAACCTGTGGCTCAGGGGCTAATGAAAATATAAGTTCTCCCCGATCACGAATCATACCTGTGACTCGGGGGCCATGAATGCATATATATATATGTGTATATGTAGACACCATGGTACCGACTCATCAACGCTCAACGAGATCGGATATTCGCATCACTCTTGATAGTCAAAGTTAGGATTTTATATCATTAGTATCCTCTTTTCTCATAATATCACCATGGTGGAATAATTCAAGTACAGGAAGGATTTACAACCACCTTCCTTTCGCTCAATAGCTCAGGATTTAGATTTATCTCATTTACTCCGTTCTCTTTATCAATTACATCAGAAGTAACACAATTAATCAATTGATGAAATTCATAATTCTTATCTGGATAATATGTACATTTAATTCAGAGCTATCATAGCTCCATTTCATCATATACCGGAATTTGTTTTTATAAAGCATCAGATAATATCAAACAAACAACTAGAACATGCTCGTGGGTCCTACGGCTAACCAACATATAGTATAGATGCCACGTACGGACTCGCGTCACGAGGTACGTACGCAGCCCCCTCAACAATCA
>ML292830.1:82221-102949 GCA_005239495.1 Nicotiana undulata | reverse complement strand
AGATAAACATAAGGGTCACACACCTCAAAACAACCCGCAGGAGATACCCCTACCTGCTTAATCTCAAAATGTTATCTCCCTATAGACTTCCGAAAATCATAGCCATCACGCAATTATTATACCTTCCTACATTAGAACACAACCACTTCCTGCCCCCAAGACATCCCATTTAGCGGTATAAGAACCTGAAGCTGATGACAATACTAGCACTGGGGCTGTGGTCAAGGAATTCTTATGCTTCTGGAAGCTCTACTCACTCGTCTGACCACATAGATACCTTCACTGGACACCACGTATCCCAAGAATGCTACTGAACTGAGCCAACAATTCACACTTGGAGAACTTCGCAAAAACCTTTTCCTCCCTATATCCTTGTGATANATCGGGATCTCAGAACATAACAAGAAAACTCACTTCACTCCACAACTAACTACATGAGAGGTCCTTCACTACTCATAACTCGAACCCATATTATAAATCAATACAGAAGGCAAATAATCAATGGTTCTTGCCACATCTCCCGCCAATTTATTTTGTCACAATCAAACAACCAGAATACATCTAACTGTCAAGCACACTCACCACGTAGTCATCTAGTCACAAGGTTTCATCAAAAAGGACAGCACGGACATATAAGTCCCCCAACACATGTGCTCGCACAAATGAAATCTCAATACTCAAGCCACATAAAAAATCCGGCCTCAAGTCCTTCCGAATGTCCCATTATTAACATGTTAAAAATCACATCTCACCCATGGAAGTCACAAGCCGCCGACGCACAACTGATACCAAGCGCTCGTGTGCGCATTCGAATACATGAAAGGAATTCAAAGAGTTACGCATTTGGCTGAATAAATGGATTCGCACGATAAGAATTCAAGAATGTGGAATGTTTCCTAAGGGTTCTGCAGCCTCTCGAATATAAGTACAGACGTCTCCGTACCGATCCACAAGACTCTACTAAACCTGCTCATGACCGTTGAGTCCTATGTAACCTAGAGCTCTGATACCAACTTGTCACGACCCGTCTCCGGGTTATGATGGCGCCTGTCGTGGAACCAGGCTAGCCAACCACTACAACAATACTCAAATAATTTACTAGAGAATTTTACTCATTTTTGGCTCAACTCATAGACATACGGAAAATTTAATCATTTTGAAACAGTATAATAGAAGAAAATAGGCTCCAACAATCAATCTAGGATCTGGAGTCACGCAGTCATGAGCTACTAACATGAATAGAACTGAGAAATAATACTGAAGTCTAAAGTTTCCAATTTCTAATACAGTAGGGAAAATAAGGAAAGGAGGGACGGGACAGCGAACGCCAGCTGCTACCTCGTCGGCTCTAAGAAATAAGTTGTTATCACCAATCCGCGTCACATCTCGGTGCACCTGGATCTGCACACACAGTGTGCAGGTAAGTAACGAAAACAACCTACGGTCTGAGGAGGTAGTGACGAACTCGACCTCCGTAAATAAACAGTGCAAATAATGAAAATTCCAGAAATAATCGAGAATATCAGTGACAATCATGTTATGTAAATGACCCTGGAAAACTTAGTAAAAATCCGGGAATAACAAATGAATGCCATGTATGTAGTATGCAGCTCTCACAGATGGTCCTCTCGCTACACATAATTGGCCATTGGCCTAGGGAAATCCATCCCGTAAGATGTACGATGTAGTGACTCAGTCACTAAGTACCGAGGGAGCAGGCCAATTCAGCCTTTCAGAGAAATCCATCTCCAAGATATCATACTCATCCATAATCTGTACCAGGGAAATCCATCCCTCCATATATCATAAACAGTATCTCTGCTAGGGAAATCCATCCCTCTGTATCTCATCAACAATAATCAGTGCCAGGGAAATCCATCCCTCAATAATTGTGCGCTCACTGGGGGTGTAAAGACTCCGGAGGGGCTGCCAAGGATATGGCCCAAGCGCTATATATACATTAAGCCCACGAAGGGTATATCATCTAAAAATTCGGCTCTAGGCCCATACTCAGTCAGAATTACCAATCTCCTCACAACACTCTCATTATGTAAACAGCCCAAACATGGAAATGCATGATAAATCAATGATTTCTTAGACTGAAATATGATTTCATGTGTAATTACAGGACTGAGCATGCACAAGTAAAGTTCACAATAGAAACAATGGTAACGGGCCATTTCTGGTCTCCACATATAGACATGAAGTCTTATCATTTATACTTGTTATGTTTTCTTTTAGATTCTACGCATACATGGCCTTCACAGTACCGATATCATGGTGGAACAACAGTTAAACCGTGCCTGGGAATAAGCCGGGCCACAACAAAACAACCAACACTCATATGCCCGTCACTTGGCGAGTGTATCATAGTAACTATCATCAATTAGCATGTACATTGGGGTTTTGAACCCCTCAGTTCAAGGTTGAAGCCATTACTTACCTCGAAACCGGCTAAACACTACTCCGCCGGGCCCTTTCCTCGCGAATCGGCCTCCAAACACTCCGAATCTACCAATAATCAATTACATAGTGTTACAATGTGCTAAGGAAAAATTCCCAAACAAAATCTAGCAAAACTACTAAAAATCCCGAATTCGGTCAAAACCCGGCCCTCAGGCCCACGTCTCAAAAGTCAGAAATTTTCCCAACACTAGGTTCCTTGTCTTTTCCCGAGTCTAACCATACCCAAGAACACGAAAATCGGACCTCAAATGGTCCTCCAATTCCCCCATTCTTCTTCTCCTAAACCTAAGCCCTAACGACCATTTTTCTACTGTTTTTACCAAAGATTTCAACCTAAAATCGTTCTTAAAGCACAATATAACGAGTTTTGAGTCCAACAAACTTACCTCCTTGAAGAAACAACGAAATCCCTCTTCAAACCCCTTCAAAACCTCCAACCCGTGTGTAAAAATGGTGAAAGAAGACAAATTTCGCGAAGGCTGCCTTTTATAGGTTCTACCCAGGCATTTCCGCAATAGGAGTGCCTTTCTCGCACCTGCGACTCCGCAGGGGCGACTTATCAACCGCTCCTGCGACTTCTCACTTAATTTGCCCAGCTCCCGCACCCGCGATACTCTTCCTGCGCCTGCGATATCGCAAGTGCGGACCTCCATCCGCCCTTGCGACCTCTTTCGCACCTGCGGTCTCTTTATCGCAACAGCGGGCCCGCAGGAGCAACATATTGACCGCACCAGCGGTTCTTCACTTAAAACCCAGAGCCCGCACCAGCGACGTCACCCCCCGCACTTGCGAACTCGCAGGTGCGATCTTCATTCCGCCCCAGCGACCAAACCTCGCACCTGCGCCATCCTTCTCGCGCCTGCGATATCCGCACTTGCGGCCCAAGCATCGCAGGTGCGATCGCACCAGCAACAACAGCTTCAGCTGCATATTTGGGTTCCAACTTTCCGTTTAACACCCGAATTCAAGCCTGAGCCCCTCTGGACCCCAACCAAACATACCAACATATCAAACATGGTTATTCAAACTTTGTCAAGCCATTACAACACCAAAAACAACATCAAAACTAATAATTCTCATTTGATTCAAGCCTATGATTCAAAAAACTTCCGAAACACGCATTTGATCAGAAACCCAACCAAACCATCTCCGAATGACCTGAAATTTTGCGGGCAAGTACAAAATGACATAACGAGGCTACAGCAACTTCAGAATCCCATTCCGACCCTCGGATCAAAACCTCGCTATCAATCGGAATTCACCAAAATACTAACTTCGCCAATTCAAGTCTAATTCTGCACCGGGCATCCTAAAAAATATTCTGAACACACTCCTAAGTCCCAATTCACCTAACGAAGCTATCCAAACTATAAAATCCGCATTTCAAGGTCGTTTACCAATAAGTCAACTCTCAGTTGACTTTCCCATTTTAAGGCTATTTTTAACTAAGTGACTGAATTCTCATTTAACCATTTCGATTTCAAGCTTATCAGCTCTAACACATCAATAATAGAATAATCGTTCTATGATAAGTCAATAACAGAAATTATAATGCAGGTTTTACGTAACGACAGACCGGGTCGTTACATAGTACCATAGGCTTGCCCTTCATTTAGTTCTCCACTAATGTAGACATACTTTTGTTCAAAATCACTTAGGACTTAAAGGGTTGTAGTTTAGGCTTTTTGGTTAAGGTATGGCACAATTTGGTAAGAGTGACTCAAAACCTCCTTAAGCACTACACTTTTTCAACAATCAAAGTCCACTTCCTTCAAGAATTTTTTCAACCTTTTTTTTTATTTTTTTTTATCACCTAGTCTTCCATTCATTCATACTTTCTTTTTTTTTTTTCATTTTTTATAACACTTTTCACTTTTTGAGAAGCTTCCACATTACAACTTTTTCCACCTTCACCCCCAAACTTAGGCTTTTAGCCTTTATTCATACTTTAAATTACTAAGGGAAGTATGGTTCCATAAGAAAATCAATAAGAAGCTTGTAACATGGTTGCCAAAGAAAGGGCTAAAAGGCTCAAAAAGGGTTGACTAGGGAAAATAATCACGGGTAGCAAATTTAGGCACCATAATGGTCCAAGGAAAGCCTAATATCATTTTTCAAACCAAGTTAGTCTAGGATTTCGCCTTGAAGCACATTTTGGGCAAATTCTAGACTACAAATGATGCAAATTCCGGGCAAGTTCTAGACTACAAATGATGCAAAATAATTTCACAACTAAAGCTCACCACACATGGAACATGAAAACTCAAGTGGAATACAAATCCAAAATCCAATTGAAACCAATGAATCTCAAGAAAGTCACATGTAGCCTAAGAAGCTATTTAGTGAATCAAAGAGCCAAAATGAGAATCTAAAAGTCACAACGAGGAACACTACATTAATCATTCATTTTCATTATATATATATATATATATATATATATATTTAAAGATCAAAAACTTCATATGCCCAAGTTTAAATCATATTGGTACCAAACAAGTCACAAGTTGGCTTATGGACGCAAGATTACACCCCAAAAACCAATTTATTCACAACAAGCTACTAAAAAAATATTTATTTTCTAAACAAGACTAATCCCTTAAGAAAGTTGTCACGCCATCCATCATAGGGAAAAGTCACCCGGTTCAACACAAATAGTTTCTTTGGAAAAGAACTGTGGTAAAACGAAAAACCAAGGAGTTTATAATAACAAAAAAAATAAAGTCAACAACAAAACAACAATAAAAATGATAAATACTACTATGAAAAATAAAACCCAAAATAAAAACAGCTAAGAACCAAAATAAAAGCCAACAAGAAAATGCCTACAAAATATTATTAATAAACTAGAAATGTTAACCAATCCACACAAGTCAGAAAAAATATATCATGCTCCACGAGTGCTCTACAACATATATCAAATATGAGCCACCCCCAACCAAAAGTGTTGCATTGTCCCCAATGCAACTAATCAAAACAAGGTAAAATGAAGGAGGTGCTCCCTGAAACTGCATCACTCGGAGCTGGAGGTGGTGGGAATTCTGAGCTCCAAATCCTCATCATCGTCATCCTCAGAATCCTGTGAGCCACAAAATTAACTCAACTTGTGCATCATCCTCGACATAAACTTGCTTTTCTTCTTTTCATGCTCCTTGAATTTCATCTGTCGCCTTTCAAGTTTTTCTTGTCTCCGGCTCATATCCTCTAATCTGTTCTTGACTGCTTTTTGCTCCAGCACTACATCATCCAAGGTCGGTGTCTTCTTACCAGACCCATTCGTAGTGCCCTCACCAGATGGACCAGAGGGAAGACCCCCGACAAATTGTCGAATATGAGCATCTACACCATAGATCTGATGGGAAATGTGGCGCAGAGTGGGAGGCCCATAAGGAAGGGGGTCCATGAGGTCATGTGATCCTGCTGTAGCTGTGGAGGCACCACCGGATCCCTCGGCAAACTCATCAAACTGCCCAAATGAAGGAGATAACATATCAATCCTTCTCTTCTTCTTCTTTCCGCCAATTGGCCCTTTTCGAAGCAATGGATAGATTGCTACGACAGGGTCCTTCTCAACATCAGTCGGTTTTGGTAGCACCTCAGCACCATAACACACCTGAGTGATCCTTGAGGGGAAGAATAGGCTTCTAGACCTTCCGTTGCATGCTTCCTCAATTTCACTCACGGTGTGCTGGCCCATGTTCACTGGCAAGCCATCCATAATACCAGCAATCATCAATGCCTTCTCAGGCGTCACCTCAATCTCATGTCTAGCTGGCACAATCCTGGAAAAAATAATGGATAGCCAAATCTTGGCTTCCACAGTGAACTCGTGCGAATCAACCCCCTTATGTATTCTTTCCCAAGTCGGTTGCACCCCGTCATGAAGCTTTTCCACCAACCACTGTATTCCCTCTCTCTTCCTCTGGCTCTGTACATCTCATTGTCAGCATTGGGAAGCCTGTAGTGTGCATTTATTACCTTGGGGGCAAAGTTGACCCGCTTTCCCCTGACAAAAGTGAATACTTCCCCCTAGAAATTTGTCTTCACGGCATTGGCATAAAACTCACGAACTATTGTGTAGTTCGCTTTGATTGGTTCAAGAGCAAAGCATATCCATCCACTGTCAGTCAGTCTCCGGAAAAACGCTGGCATCTTAGCACAAGGTTGTCTAAATGGATGCCTCTTTCTTTGATAATGCTCTTGGACATGAGTTTATCATAATTCCTTTCACACTTAGCCGACGTGTATCTCGTCGCATCAAAATACTCTTCTTCCATAGCTGGGGGAGCATATTCTTGAACATTTTGCATATTTTCAACTTTTGCCGAGGCCATTTTATACGCAAAGTACCTACAAATGGAGACCAAATGTTAAATGCATGAACGAGTGCTTTATACACTGTATTATGATGTATCTAGGCCAAAGGAAAGAGCCGCGAAGCAATCGTGCAAAGATTTGCACAGCTACTGTTTTACTGCCAAGGATGTTAGGCAGTGTGTTCGTGCTCAGACAACTGCGATTGCATATGGAAAAAGTTTATTTTCACATTGGCAGCGCTGTGTGATCGCGGAGCATAACATGCGATCGCATAATGTAAAATTTCCACCTTGCAATTTTAACACAGTGCGATCGCGCACAGGGCCTTGTGATCGCATAGGTTCCTTTTTCGCCCAGTTGAATTTTCTCTTGGGCATTTTCACAAGCACACAAGAGGCCACAGATTTACACACACGTTTTTAAGGACTTTAAGCACAGATTCACCCTAGATTCGTTTCAAGAAGAACAAGAAATTCACTCAACCAACCTTACCCAGCAAGCATGCACACAATCAAACTCAATATTCAAAACAAAAACTCTAAATTAAAAATCATAAACAATGGAGGTGAAGAAGAAAGAAAAATGGGTGTTTATTTACACTAGTATCACACAAAATTGAATTTTTGAGGGACGATTAGAGTGATGAAATACATACCTTTGATATTGAACTTGATTAGTTGTGTGAAGTTGAAAAGAGAACACCTTTTTATGATTTTTGAGGGCCAAGGGGTGAGAATTTTCGTTTTCGGCAGAAGATTGAGTGAAAGGGTCATTTCTAGTGTTTAATTATTTTTCACTTACCTGGAGGAATGCGATCGCGTGAGTACAATTGCGACCGCATAATGAAAAAAGTCCTTAAAATTTGCGACGGCTTTGGCAGTTATGCGATCACATAGTGTAACTGCTACCTACTGAAATGTGATCGCATTGTTTGTGCATCGATCGAATAGTGAAATAGTGTGCTGCACTGCAATTTTGCACCAGCTACTGGTTTTTGGCTTCCCGGTCACCCCGACCTGCTCAAATCAACTCCAAAAATTTTGAAACTTGGAAGATTGGTTAGAAACAATATAATAAGCTATTCTAAACAAGAAAATTTCAAAAACGACCAAAAATTTTAAAAATGGTGGGTTGCCTCCCACCAAGCGCCGTATTTAACGTCGTGGCACGACGCAAGTCAACTTTACCACTTTTCTCGCCATTTGGACGATATAAACCAGGCACCTAGCTTGGAATCAAGCTTGTGACCATAAGTGATGGGGGTGGTAAGTAGATGATCAAACCAAGCATTAAATTCTTCATTTTGCACTTCTTGGCTTTCATGTGAGGAATGTCATTTTGCCTTATTGTTCCCTCAAATTGTAAAATGTATGGTATCAGTCTTTCGTCCTCGCAATCCTTCATTGATTCGTGTAGTTCAAATTCCATCTCACCACACAATTCCAATGTTGAAAAATGCTTGGAATGTGACTTCAAACCTCCAACTTGCAGTGTTTCCCGGATTTTGACATCCTCTTTTTTTCCCCGGACTAGAGTCAATTTCAACAATATTTTCAATCACCCCGGTTGACTCTAATTCCATATTTTTCTTGGCATCACAAACACTCATGGAGTCGGTTGGCGGATGTTCAAGTCTTGATTCCTCAAGGTAAAGCTCACTTTCTTCCTCGGAGTTGGACTCTTATTGGCTTCCCTCCACACTTTAAAAATGGCAACCACACCTATCACAAATACTCCCTCATGGGTTTGAGATTGTGCGCACAATCCATCCCCGGGAGAATTTAAACAATTTTGCCACGAGTGTGGTCCTACACAATAAGGAAAAAGGTCATCAAAGTATGAACAACTACCATCCGACCAATTTTCATTATATGATGCCATTTTTTTTATCAAAAATGAAGAAACTAAACAAGTAACAAACAAGAAAAATAGACCAAGGTAAGAACAATAGATACACAAATATTCACAAGTTTGGACCAAAGCTCTTATGTTTATTTCTCAAACAACCTAAATTACACCAAATTGTTCCCCAGCAACGGCGCCAAAATTTGATACGCTCAAATTACACCTTAAAATAGTGTAAGAGATCGATGTCAAATATAGTAACCCAACTAGGTTGGGGTCGAACCCCACAGAGAACAATATGCAGGCGATTAGGAATGTAAGAGAATTATCACTTATCGCGCAATGCCAAACACTTAGATTTTTTTGTTGTGGAAATATTTATAACTAAATGCAAAAATGTAAACTAACCTAAAAGCAAGTAAAATTATCAATGGAAACAAGTATGAATGCATCGGGAATTAAACTCAAGTAACGATCCAATGTATTTCAGGATTTTACAAATATGAGCGAGTTTATGTTAATTAGCCACGGATAATAATTCTTAATTAGCTTCTTCTGAAGACTAACAAGACTTCCTAATTGAATTATTCCTAATCCAATTAAGAGATTAAGCACACCCGGATATGGCTACAAGTAGTTCAATCTTATCCCTAGGTAGAATCTATAAAATGAGGGTTAAAACCTCAAGTTCTTGTTAATTAATCTTTCCCAACCCCAAATTATCTTTTTCAAAATTAATTCGGATTTCATGGGCGATTCCTAGGGTTAGCTAATCCCTTTGGAAACATTAAAGAACAAGAATAATTAAAGAAATAACAACTCACTTCATAAACAAATGACAATCATTCAATACATAAGCACAACAAGGTATTTAATCCACACTTTAATCAAGAATATTTCCATAAACAAGATTTAGTGTTGGAAATAAATACTACACACTTAAATATTCAATACAAAGCAAAGAAATGAAGAAACAAGCATAAATGGGTAAGAAATCCTTAACCACAAGCTTGAAATCTCAAAACCCAAGTGTGTGCTCGTCTTCAAGGCTGAAAATATGCTAAGAGATGTCCAAGATACTGAAACTATCTTCTAGGTCGTGTATAAAAATGGTTTGGGGATAAAAACGTGAAATGTCAAAACTGCCGAGCACCTGCCCAGAAATTACACTGTGCGTTCGCCACTGAAGATATGCGATCGCATCGAATTAGCCTGCCTGAAGTATGTGATCGCATAAGGTGCCCTACGTTCACATAGGGCATTTTACCAAACGCTGACTACACTGTAAAGCTATGTGATTGCATGTACTACTATGCGTTCGCATTGTATCTTGTTCCTGATCTTATGCAACCGCTTTTAGCCATCCGCGTTCGCATAGAACAAAAACTGGCAGTTATCCTTTTTTTTTCCAATTTCACCACTTTTTGACTTGTTTTCGCACTATTTCTTCACCATCACCTCTAAATCACTTGACACTTGAAATATGCCGGTAAACGTCAATAAATGTATTAGTTTCTCAAAAAAATTATACAAAAGATTAAGTATTAAGAGGAGGTATGTATGTAAAATACCAACTTATCAACTTTCATCTCACACAACTCCTAAGTGATAAAAGAAAGAGGAACCCATTTTCTTTTGTCACGAACCCAAAAGCAATTGTCGTGGTGGCGCCTATCGTGGAATTACACAAGCTAATTACTCAACCTTTTTCAACATAACCAAAAGCTTTGTAAAGTACGCAAACGGTTAAATATTTAAGGAAAACCTTTTAAAAAACATAAATAAATCCACAACGTAATACAAATCTCTCCCAAAATCGGGTGTCACCGAGTACATGAGCATCTATACCAAGGAAAAGTATAATGTCTAAGGACTAAGAACACAAGTATAAATAAAGATAATGAAGGATAGTCAAGGCCGGGTGAACGCCATGCAGCTACCTCGATCGTCTCCGAGATCTCGACTCCTCACTCAACAGCTGCCGTGATGAAAGCACCTGGATCTACACATGAAGAGTAGGGTGTAGCGTGAGTACAACCAACTCAGTAAGTAATAATACTAAATAAGGATTGAAGATAGTGAGGAGCTACATAATTATAGTTCATTTCCAGTAGTTTCAATAAGGAAAAATAGACATTCTTATGAATCCGACTATTTAAGTCAAATCAGTTTATAAAAAGAAGCCAAATTTAGGTAAAGACCGGATATAATATCTCTCAGAAGTTCCAATAGTGATATATGGCAGTTATGTGCAACAATAATGAAAGCAAATACTTCCCCTCAGGGCAACAGTCACTCATAATTCCTCAATAACTCATCACTCGGCTCTTAGACCTCAACACTCACACTCAATAAGTACCTGCGCTCACTGGGGGTGTACAGACTCCGGAGGATCTCCTATAACCCAAGCGTTATAATTCGCACGGACAACTCACGTGCTGCATGGACAACTCAAGTGCTACTATATCATATCAAGATCCGTACAGACAACTCATGTGCTACCGTATCATATCAGAATTTGCACGAACAATTCACGTGCTATGGTATCAATACCTCACAACCAAGCCATCAACCTCACTTAGTCATCAACCTATCTAATCTCAGGGTTCTCAGTAATCAAGGAAAATCAGCCCAAAACAGAAATGATATAATGTAGCAACAAGGGATAACAAAGACTGAGGTATAATATGCAAGTAAGACTACGATTGAGTAAAGTATCAACAAGCAGGATGATGCAACATGCTTCACGACCTCTGTGGGTCTCTACATTACCAACACATAACCTAAGCATATAGCTAACAACAAGTTATTCAACTTTACAGTCCTATGGAATGGACCAAGTCAAAATTCCCACGGTGCAAGCCCACACCCCCATCACCTAGCATGTGCATCACCTCCAAAACAATCACATATCACATAATTCGGGGTTTCATACCTTCAGAACAAGATTTAGAATTGGTATTTACCTCAATCCGAGCAAAACTCAACTCCAATATGCCTTTGCCTCGTGAATCGGCCTCCAAACATCCCGAATCTAGCCACAAGCAGTACAATACAATCAATATGGGCTAAAGAAATCAATTCCACAAGAAAAATACGAAATAATAATCCAAAATCAGAAATTGGCCAAAAGCTGGCCCCTGGGCCGACGTCTTGAAATCCAATAAAAGTCAAAAAAAACTAGAAAGCCCATTCACCCACGAGTCTAGTAATACTAAATTCATCAAAATCCGACACCAAACAGTCATTCAAATCCCCAACATTAAACTCTGCAAATCCCAAACCTCAAACCCCCAAATTACACCTCAAAAACACACAAACTATGTGCAAAAAAAACAGAATTATTGAAGAAAAATGAACTCAAGAAACATACCTCAAGAATACCCTTGAAAATCCTCTCAAAACCCTCCTAAATCCAAGCTCAAAATGTTAGAAATGATGAAAAATCTTGGAACCCTCGCTTATATAGTTCATGCCCAGGCTTTTCGCACCTACAACAACTATGCCGCTTATGCAGCCTCGCAGGAGCGATAAAATACGCGCTTCTGCGGTGACCTCCGCATCTGCGGCTCCCACATCCGCTCCTTCGAAAACGTCCCTGGGTGACATCCTCCGCTTCTGCAGAGCCCCACTCCCATTCCTTGCTTTGCTTCTGCAGCCTTCACCTTGCATCTGCGGGAAAACCTTCGCACCTGCGTCCCTCTTCCTTCTCTCCTCCATCGCGCACCCGCACTTGCGGGATCGCAAGGTGCGATTACACCAGCAGCACACAGACTTCGGAAACTTCCCAAATCAAATTCCAAGTTTGTTAACCACCTGAAATCCACCCGAGGCCCCCGGGACCTCAACCAAACATAGCAACAAGTCCCAAAACACGATATGAACTTAGTCGAACCTTCAAATCACCTCAAACAACAGCAAAAAACACGAATCGCACCCCAATTCAAGCCTAATGAACTTTAAAACTTCCAAATTCTACAAACGATGCAGAAACTTATTAAACTACGTCTGATTGACCTCAAACTTTAAACATAAGTCACAAATGACACTAACAACCTACTCAAACGTTTGGAATTGGAATCTGACCCCGATATAAAAAAGTCCACCCCCGGTCAAACTTCCAAAATTTTAACTTTCGCCATTTCAAGCCTAATTCTACTATGGACCTCCAAATCATAATTCGGACATGCTCCTAGGTCTAAAATCATCAACAGAGCCATCAAAACTCGAATCCGGGCTTGTTTACGCGTAAGTGAATATCCTGTTAACTTTTCCAACTTAAGCTTTCCATTTTGAGACTAAGTATCTCAATTCATTCTGAAATCCTTCCGTGCCAGAACCAACTACCCCGATAAGCCATAAAACAATAGTAAATCACAAAGCGAGCATAAATATGTGGGGTAAGGAGCCACAACTCTCGAAACGATCGGCCGAGTCGTTACACCCTCCCCATCTTAAACAAATGTTCGTCTTTGAACGGGTGTAGAAACATACCTCCAGTCTCAAATAGGTATGGATATCTTCTCCGCATCTCCCGCTCGGTCTTCTAAGTAGCCTCCTCAATTGGCTAGCCTCTCCACTGCATGTCACGACCCGATTTACCCTCCAAATGGTATCGTGACGGCACCTAGTCTCTATGACTAGGTAAGCCTAAATTTCGGATAAAATGGTATTTAATTCAATATAAATTAAATACATGAAGGAGAGAAGAGTCTAAACAAGCATAACATTGCCGCTCGGCATGTACAATATATATACCCCAAGACCCGGATTGTACAATACACTCACAAGCTTCTATACTGTTATAGCTCTATACAAATCCGGAAAAGAAAATACATAGTAAGTACCTGATGGAATGGAAGATGACTCGGAGGATTCTGCGGACGCGGAAGAAATACCTTACAGTCTCTTCAATGAAGTTGCAACGACCACTAGCCATGCGGCTGAGAACTCAAACCTGGATCTGCACACGAAAACATGTGCAGGAAAGGGCATGAGTACACCATATTTGGTACCCAGTAAATACCAAGCCTAACCCCAGTCAAGTAGTCACGAGGTCAGGTTACAACCCTACTAGATTTACAAATAAATAAATTTAAATAGTACGTAAACAAGTAATTTCTATAGTAAGCAGTTAAAATAATAATCTGGAATAAAACAGTTAAAATGGAGCCTCGGCTCAGCACAACGTATCTCAAGTGAAATCTTCCGAGATACCTTCCCGTAGTTCAAAATATAAATATGCAGTACATGGGGGATCTCCCAGAATACGTCTGTAGTCCCTAATTTAAATATGCAGTGCTGGGGGGATCTCCCAGAATAAATCTGTAGTCCCCAATTTAAGTATGCAGAACAAGGGGATCTCCCAAAATACGTCTGTAGTCCCCAATTTAGTATGCAATGCGAAATGAACGACAGATGGCATCAATTTTGACAGTTCATCTAATCACAAATAGGAAACCAGGGAAACTATCTAAACATGGCGCATAGAGAGTCAAATAGGAAATTTAATATGTAAACATATAGGCATGCTTCCCTAATCTAAGATGAACAATTTAACACATTGAAGCAATTTCATAGAAGGTAAAACAGTTTGAAATGTTTTAGGAAAAACGGGGTTTTTGCAAGAATGACCCGTGTACGCACTTGTCACCTCACGTACATGGTACCCACACAACAGTTTATGTCAAACAACCTAAGGGGAAGTCCCCAACACAGAGTTAGGCAAGCCACTTACCTCGACTGCTCAACTCAACCCGAGACCACGTTCTTGCCACGAGTACTCGACTCCCAATGGCCCAAATCTATTCAATTCAATTGCATAACCTAAATATAACTTTGAGAAATCAATCTAACTAATAAATTCGAAGCTAATATGCGAAATTAGGAAAATCGCCGAAAAAGTCCCCTAGGCCCACATCTCGGAATCGGGTAAAAGTTACAAATTCTGGACACCCGTTCACCACGAGTCTAACCATACCAAAATTACTCGAATCGAATACCAAAATCTATATCAAAACTCATAAATTCGATCTAAGAACTTTACCCAATGTTTCACTCCAAATTCGAAATAAACGATGAATTTAAGCATAAATTCGTGGAAATTAGTCAAAACCGAGTAGGAATTACTTACCCAAAGCGCCCAGGTGAAAATATCTTAAAATATTTCCAATCCCCGAGCTCCCAAGATTAAATTATGAAATTTAGCTAAAACCCACGATTTTGGGTTTTAAATCTGCCTAGATGCGTTCTTCATCGCGTTCGCAGAAGCCTAGACGCGAACGCAAAGGACAAAAACATGTGCTTCAACTACGCGAATGTGAGTGCACGTTCGCGAACGCGATGCTTAACTCTCTCAGACCTACGCGATCGCGGTTGGCTTCACGCGACCTCGTAGATGAACACTCAAAATCCCTGCCGCCTTATTTCTTCTACGCGAACACAGCCTAGTACACGCGTTCGCGTTTCATCACTGGCCCAACCTATGCGTTTGCATACATCCTCACGCGGAGGCGAAGAAAATTTCCCCCGCCTGGCCCAGTTGACCTATGCGTTCACGACACCCCTCACGCAAATACATAGAAGAAAACCAGCACCAGCAAAATCTGATGCCCTCTAAGTCCAAATTTTATCCCGTTAAACATCTGAAACACACCCGAGGCCGCCGGAACCTCAACCAAACCCACCAACCAGTCCTAATATCTCATTCGAACTTAGTCGAGCCTTCAAAGCACATCACATAAGACCAAAATCACGAATTTTACATGGATTAAAGCCAAAGAACTTAGGAATTTTCCAAAATCTACAACCGATGCCGAAATATGTCAAAACTAGTCTGAATGAACTCACATTTTACACAGAGGTCATAAATGACACTACGGACCTGCTGCTACTTTCGAAATCCCATTCCGAGCCCGATATCAAAATTTCAGCCATCGGCCAAAATCGCTGATTTTCTAACTTTCGCCAATTCAAGCCTAAATCTACTACAGACCTCGGAAACACTTTCCAGATGCGCTCCTAACCCTGAAATCACTCGACAAAGCTAACGAAGTCGACGGAACAAGTCCCAAAGCTTAAACTCATATTACGGATCGGTCTTCACACAGTTCCAACTAAGGTCCGATTTCTAAAGCTTAAACTCATATTTAGGGACTATGTTTCCCAAAAATCTCCTAATTCCACAACCAAACACTCCGACAAGTCCCATAAGTAGAAACAAACATCTACGTGGGGAAAACAGTTATTTGGGGATCGGGGCGCTAACTCTCGAAACAACCGACCAGGTCGTTACACTACACCTTCACGGAAACTATATCCTTTGACCTCAACTTCCGAACCTGCCGACCGAAATAGCTATCGGCTCCACATCATAAGTCAAATCACCATCTAGCTGGACCGTAAAACATGAGACTGATCGCCAACATACTTCTGAATCATAGAAACATAAAATACCGGATGCACACCCGACAAACTAGGTGGCAAGGCAAGCTCGTAAGTCACTTCCCCAATCCTCTGAAGTACCTCGAACGAACCAATGTACCAATGGCTCAACTTCCCTTTCTTTTCGAACCTGATAATACCTTTCCTGGGTAAAACCTTCAGCAGAACCTTCTCCCCAGCCATGTAAGAAACATCACGGACCTTCCTATCGGCATAACTCTTCTGGACTGCACCGTGTGAAGGCGCTCCTGAATCAATTTAACCTTGTCCAATGCATCCTGAACCAAGTCAGTAGCCAAAAGCCTAGCCTCCCTCGGCTCGAACCAACCCACCGGAGATTTACATTGTATCCCATACAAAGCCTCATACGGAGCCAACTGGATGCTCGACTGGTTGCTGTTGTTGTAGGCAAACTCTGCGAGTGGTAGAAATTGATCCCACGTCACAACCCAAAAGCCACTAGTCGTAATAAAACCTAACCCAACCCGCTAGGTAAGCCAACTAGTAACTATCTAATTCCAATGATATTAACAAGAAAACTAAACGATAGTAATTTACTGAAATTTTATACATTTCCTAAGGACCAGTAGTACAAATTTGAGATTCTAAGAATACAATTTACAAAGCTGAAATGAAATAAATACATCGTCTACTTCAAAAGTACATAAACAGAGTTTTATAGATCTAAAGCTACCACGAACAAGGGTTAGCTATAACCGGGACACAGGTACATCTTCAATCCAGCTCCCATCGAACACATCAATATCAACAGCCAAAATCTGCACACAAGGTGAAGAATTGGAGTATGAGTACAACTAACCCCATGTACTCATTAAGTAACAAACCTAACCTTAGGTTGAAAGTAGTGACGAGCTAACACCAGGTCGGTTCCAATACCAATAATCAACAACAGTTCATAACAGCATAGTACAAGTAATAAAAGAGGTATCTTAGAAATACAAATGCTCAGCTCCTTCACAGTTCCAGAAAAATAGTCATGCTTTTCAAGTATCTCAGTGAAACCCAAATGTTTTAACAAAATTGCCAAAAATACGAGTAAGTTTGAAAATAGTAATTTTTCCAAATATCCTTCCCACAATAAAGAAAATGTTTCATTTTCTTTCCAGATAGAAAGTGTGAAAACCCTCTCTATGCCCACATATCAATGTGTGTAAAAAGTCATGAATGACGTGATACGGTACAGCATGAAGAAAAAAGCATCTTTATACATGTATGTCATGTGTGCATGCCAGTGCCATGTATCTCAGAGATGAATCATGTACTCACACTCTCGGAGTAATCAATCTCATTGCCTTACATTTTCCACTCATCATGCTCAACCACTCAGTACTAAATATGGCCCATACGGCCCAAGGAAGATCCATCCCGAAATATGTACATCACTGACCATCAGTCACTCAGCACCGAGAAAGCCAATCCGGCCCCATGGAGAAGATCCATCTCTAAGTATATAAATGCTTCGGACAAGATCCATGTCTAGGGAAGATCCATCCCTCAATATAATCAACTGCACTTACTGGGGGTATCAACAAAATAGGGCCACTATACAGTGCCATGGAAACAACGGAGTCACAATTCACAGGGTGCACGACCACACGCCCGTCACCTAGCATGTGTGTCACCCTAATACCAATCATACCGGGGGCCGCACTTCGGAACCCGACAAAAGTTATAAAATTTGACAACCCATTCAATTAAGAGTCCAACCATACTAATTTCACTCAATTCTAACTCAAAATCGATGTTCAAAACCTAAAAATTCATATTATGAACTTTAGGCCAAAACCCCCAATTTCCTATTTAAAATTCATCAACAAAAATCTAAAATCTAAGATAGATTCATGAAATATGAACAAAACCGAGTAGAGAACACTTACCCCAATTCATATGGTGAATATTGCTTTAAGAATCACCTCAATCAAGCTCCATAGCTCCCAAAATGTAAAAATGGTCGAAACCACTCGAAATATAGTACTTTATAATCTGTCCAGTCTTTCTCTTTCGCGAACGCGGGAAATTCATTGCGTTCGTGGTGCATAAAACTCACAATGCCATAAAAGACTCTTTGCGTTCGTGATACACCCCACGCGAACGCGATGAACACTGGTGCCAAATCTTCGCGAACGCGACTCACCTTACACGATCGCATAGAAGAGCGCTACAATTCCCAGCTGCCAACCTCAACACCACGCGAACACGATCCTCCATACGCGAACGCGAAGAGGACTTTCCCCAACTCTATGAGAACGCGGGACATACTTCGCGATCATGAATAATAATTTGTTTATGCCATTAGAATACACTACGCATCGTGACACTTGCCACGCGAACGCGATGAAGGATTGAGACACCAGAAACCATGAGAACACAACAGTGGAAACATGAAGGAAAATGATTTGAAATCAATCTAAAAAATGCCAGAGCCTCTCGGGACTCCGCCCGAATAATCGAAAAGTGAAAGAACATATCACGGACCTACTCGAAGCCTCAAATCACACATAAAAATATCAAAACGATGATTCGTACCTCAAATCAATAATCTATGAACTTTGAACTTTCAGTTTCCAAAATGGTGAAACATATCAAACCATCCCATAATGAACCCAAATTTTGCACAGAAGTCCCAAATGACATGGCGAAGCTATTCAAATTCCCGGAAAACCCAAATCCGAATCAGATATCCTTAACGTCAACTTATGGTCAAACTTATGAACTTTCCAAACCTTAAAATTTCCTATTTTTTCCAACTTCATTGTGTCAAAACCTTCTAGAACCATCCAAATTCAAATCCCGGCATACGCCCGAGACCAAAATCACCATCCATCAAAACTTTCTGGAGTCAACTTCACAAAAACACAAACTTGGTCAACTCTTTGAACTTAAAGCTTCAACAATGAAGTTCATTTTTCCAAACCGATTCCGAATTACATGAAAGCCAAAACCGAAGATTCACATAAGTCATAATACATCATACAGAGCTACTCATACCCATAAAATATTGAGCGAAGTGCAAATGCTCAAAATGACCGGCATGGTCATTACATCCTCCCCCAATTAAACATAAGTTCGTCCTCGAACGTGCCAAGAGTTGTTCCCAAAACCACCTAACCGCCGTATAATTCTACCATGCACATACGCGATAGTGATCCCACATCACCCTATCCCATATAGATCCGATAACACAACATAACTGAAATTTATCAATTCAACCTAGCCCAAAAGCCTTACAATCCAATTTTCCAACATTTGGGATTTCTTATAAGATTAGAATTTGGCAACCTACTCGATGTACAAGTCTGAACAAAATGTACCAAACCGCAACCATAACCCAAGCTACGATCACAGTGATTTTGAACAATTGGAACAATTGCTGGTTTTCTGGTGTTTTTGCACAGTGATTTTGTTCACTGCGATCGCAGAGAGTTAATTTGGGGCAGGTGAAAAATGCTCTGTGCGATCGCAGGTGTAGAGATGCGATCGCAGAGTAGAAGGAAATAAAGCAGTGCGATCGCGTAGGTGAGGGTAGGATCGCACAAGGTAATTTGGGGGCGTGGGGTTGTCCGGAAAAATATACTGTGCGATCGCATGAGGGGACTTGCGATCGCGGAGAAGGGGGGAAATTTGTACTGTGCGATCGCGTGTATTTGACCGCGATCGCGGAGAGTAAAATACTGGGCATATTTAAATATTTCCTCCGCGACTTAAACCCTCTTTTTCACTATTTTTGTACGGAAAAGAGCTCTTTGGGGCGATTTTGAAGAGGGAAATTCTTGTTCTTCATAGAGGTAAGTGTTCTAATCATTAAAACTAGATCATGGGTGATTATAGAGCATAAAACCAGTGTAAATTCATGGAAAATCAGTAAAAACAAATTGGGTTTTAGGGCTTGAGATTTTGAGACCTTCAAGGGTCGATTTGAGGGGTCAAACGGACTCCGATTTTGGTGTTCTTTATATATACGGACTCGTGGGAAGATGAAGAACACTTTTCTTTAAATATTTCTGAGTTTCGGGATGCGGGCCCGGGGTCGGGTTTTGCCCGGTTTCGGATTTTTTAGTAAAATTGATATCTTTCGATTGGAAATTGTTTCTTAAGCCCATATTAATGATAAAAATCTGAACTTGGTAGAGTTGGAGTCGTCGGAGGTTGATTCGAGAGACAAGCACATTGCGGAATAGTTTTCGGGCTAGTTTTGAGGTAAGTAATGTCTTTAAATCTTGTCCTGAGGGTATGAAATCCCGGACTATGCACCCTTTCACGTGTTTTGAAATAAAAAGGTTGAAACTTTGGAACATGGTTCCTAATTTGGGCGACTATTGAGTTGCGAAACCGATTTTTAAGCCTTTGCTTAAATAGTATTTATACATTATGATATGTTTTGGGCTGTAAGCCACGTTTGGGGCCTAGTGCCGATTTGTTTACCCTTGGGGGGATGTTTTTACTATTTTCCTCACTGCTATGTTATGATTTTTCACTCAGTCTTTTCTGTGAAATTGTTTTGACACTCAGAGTATTTTGATACTACTTCTTGAAAATGAAATACTGTTTTTGGGTCGAGAACCCGGTATATTTATGGCCTGAAGGGCAAATTGAGAGTGTCTGACTGAGTGATGTTGTTGGCCTATATTGTGAGGATGAT
>ML292830.1:54105-81737 GCA_005239495.1 Nicotiana undulata | reverse complement strand
TGAGATATACTGATATTGCACTTGTTTCAAAGGTTTTCTGGAAACTGATTTCGAACTCATTATTTGATGAATACTACGTAGTGACTTGGTGTTTTTAATGTTTGTGGAATTGTGTACATGTTCTGTGTGTTTATATTACTCAGACTGTGATTTATTTTCATTACTACTGAGTTGGCGTACTCATAAAGACTCCCTGTGCCTCTGTGCACAGATCCAGGTACTAGTTCGCAGCAGTAGCTGACGCAGTTGATAGCAGCATTTCACGGGATTTCGAGGTAGCTGTCCAGCGTCCACAGCTTCTCCATTTCCCTTCCTTATTTAGTCTTAGCATTTGATTCAGAGACATATATTATAGTTTTAGCAGAGTTAGATTTATTTATTCTTAGATGCTCATGACTATTGACTCCAGTTCTTGGGAGGTTGTTTAGGCTAATATGGGAACGTTAAGACTTATTTATATTATTTATGTTATGGTTTGCTTGCTTATTATTTAATTGTGAACTATTTTAATTGAACAAAAGCGTAGTAATGTGATGGTTGGCTAGCCTAATTCCACGATAGGCGCCATCACGGCCTGTTAGGATTTGGGGTCGTGACAATTACGCTGCAATTCGTGTAAAAAATAGATCGAAAACGGTCCAAATATATCCCTATACTATATGAAATTGAGCACATTTGTCATTCGTTAGTACTTTAGCACATATGCCCTTATTGTCACATAGTTTGTCCATATATTCCCTTGTATTATACGAAATTGAGCACATTTTCCCTTCGTTAATACTTTAGCCCATATATGCCCTTTTTCAAAACGGAATCCACCCAAACTAATTAGCTCTTTCGTTAATTGTACTAAAGTCCATTACAAACACTATTTTCTTTTTATTAGTACTTTTTTTCTTTACCTCTCTTTTCTTTCTTCTTTTTTATTTTTTATTTTTTTACTTTTTCATTCTCCCATATTTGATTTCATCCTGACTTCTCCATTTTCATCACCAATTTCACTTGGCAAAACTCATAAATTCCTGCTAATTTTACTATCAAAAACCCCACATGTTCTTCTTACCTGAATGAGATAAAAATTGTCGGAGAAATTTTTTCCGTACTGTTCATTGGGAGTATGTGGTTATTCAGATTTTGAAGGTCTTGTTTCCTTCGGATATGAAGCTCCACAGTGAACAACACCTTCAAAAGTTGAATAACCATATACTCCCTTCACCCAATTAACACCACCAAAAAAGTTTCTCCAGGAATTTTTATCTCATTAAGGTCACAAAAACGTGTAGGGTTTTTGGTAGTAAAATTAGCAGAAATTTATGAATTATGTCAAGTAAAATTGGTGACGAAAATGGAGAAGGCATCAGCAATAGAGGAAATCAGATATGGGAGAAAGAAAATTTAAAAAAAAAAAAAAAAAGAAGAAGAAGAAGAAGAAGAAGAAGAGAAAGGTAAAACAATGTAAGGAAATAATGTTTGTACTGCACTTTAGTACAACTAACGAAAGAACTAATCAATTTGGATGGATTCCGTTTTAAAAAAGGGTATATATGGACCAACTATCTCACATCAAAGGCATATATGGGCTAAAGTATTAACGAAGGGAAAATGTGTTCAATTTCGTATTGTACAAGGGTATATATGGACCAACTATGTGACGGTAAAGGCATATATGTGATAAAGTATTAACGAAAACGCAAGTGTACTCAATTTCATATAGTACAAGGACATATTTGGACATTTTCCGAACACAAATTAGATACATAAGAGAGCCGGCGCACAATCTAAATTAATATCCCAACTATAGAAGCGAATTTTCATAATAAATGACCCTAGCAGAGACCAATAGTCAGAAATATGTGAAATAAAATACGTTTACATAAAAAATCTTGCTTCCAACAAACCTGACATGGATCTCCAATTCTGGAAGAAAACTTTAAAGTCCACCTTACTCATCACGAATTCAAGAAGTTTTATATAAATAGGCCTTATGTATATTATGCACAATATTCCACTTGCATCCGAAAGGGACAGCCAAGACAACTAAGAAAACATTACTAGCATACACAGGATCATGGATTTTCACTAAAACAAAAAAAAAAAAAATATATATATATATATATATATATATATTCGGGCTAAGGAAACTCGGATGAATCAGCTGTGGCATGTTAAATCTAGATTCATCATCTAATTCATACTATATCCAACATGCCACTAACCTAGTCAAAATAATCATCATGTTAAAGAATATTTTCTCAAGCCCACCAATAATTTGGTTCTCAAATAGGACTTTCATGTCATTCATTTTTAAGAATTATTTCCTTTAGCTGGTCAAATAATTGTATACTTAGGATCAAAAACGTTTGCGCCAGTTAAATTGTGATACTCATGTATTTATGTACTTTTTAAGCTTACCAGTATCTATACGCGTGTTGCACGTTAATAGTGGCATATGATTGTTTATATATATATATATATATGAAGGAATAATAAAATTTAATTAATGAGAGAAATTTTATATATAATAATACAACAATCATCTAAATATCGAAAAATATTGTTACATTAGCATAATATGTTAATTCAAACTAAAAGGATATCATTAGAACTTACAGAAATGATCAACTTTAGTCATGTTAAGTAGATTATTATGTATTGTAGTTTAAAGGTATTTAATGTGATGGTATCTTATCAGACACTTTTTTATAGACAATATTTTTTTGTATATGTTTCCTTCTAGTGCTTTGTTTGCTGTGCCATAACCAGAATTCTTGTTATCGATATTGATATCTCTCTTCAAAGTGAAACATATAGTTATTCATGTAAGAAAATATATTGTTATAAATATAGTCCAATAGTTAGGATATTTGTCCTTGTGCTTTATTTATTATAACTACAAAAACATAAACATGCTAAAACTTATTTTCACACAAATTTAAAATGATATTCTTTATTTCGGAAGACGAAAGTTGAATTTGGGGATAAACACATACTTAGAACCACATTGATCAGTATCATAAGTTCTGCATGTATGACGTTACTGTCAAAACTTCTATATACCATATGTGTACTATTACATAAGCTATTCAGCGGGTCTATATTTTTAGTAGCATGACGGGCATATTTTATTCAAAATCAACATATATGCAATGGAAGATCAATTTAACTTAGTCTATTATATATACGGTGGCATTAACATATGTTAGAAATAATAAACTTGACAACAAACATGTACGTTAGAAAGCCATTTGATATTAAAGTATTTAAGTATTCTTCTTGGTAGTAATTGTTGGTATCATCTTCTGATGAGTCAAAACTGAAATTATTTTATTTTTACCGTAAACTTAGCAATCAACCTTTTATTTAGTTGATCAACATACAACTAGCTAAGATTACTCTTTAATTTCAATCATGTAATTTGCACAAATTGCGTTTTAATCTAATAATGGAAATATTTTTCTTGTTAAACGCACTACTATTACCATTGTGGTTGATAACCAAGTGTTCCAGAAGAAACAAATCATCTTCTATTGGATGCTCTTCATTTTTTTCGACACGAAGCAAGAAGTCAATGAATGTTGGATCTGTTCTTACTTTTATATTTCTTGCCACTTGAATATTTTCATTTGAGACCATAACGATCATTTTTGGTAAGTTAGTCTTTACAATCTCTGCTTTCGTCAATTTGGAATACTGATAGTACTTGACAGAAATCACCTCACTGTTAATTTCCACCAAACAGTTCACCGGTATCCAATATGTCTCTAAAACTCTGGACTGTTATTTCGATCATTTGACGTTTTTCCAAAAGCGATTCTTCCCATGTTATCACTTTTGCTTTTCTTATAAATTTAGTACTATTGCCCTACTTTGATAAATTTGTGATGGTTATTTCATTTATTTGAAGAGGTATATCAAATCTAAAGTAAGTTGTACGACCTTATATTAAAATCGTTGATGGTACACCACCTGTTCTTATTACTTACAATATCATGCCTCTTGATCTAACATATGTAAGTGATGTGTAATGACTTGACCGATCGTTTTACGTTCTATAACCCTGTGCCCCTAAATGAGACTTTCCGTAGTTGCTTTTACTAATTTATGACTTGCGAGGACGTATGGTCCGAGGTTTGGAAGAGTTTAGAGTAGTATAGGAACACTTAGTTCCTTAAGGTTGGCTTTTAAGGCCAAGTTTGACTTTGGTCAATACTTTCAATAAGCGACCTCGGAATCGAGATTCGAAGGTTCCGGTAGGTTCGTATAATGGTTTCATACTTGGGCGTATGTTCAGAACGGGTTTTGGATGACCCGGGAGCGTTTCGGCGCCAAATAGTGAAATAAGGATTTTCTTAAGTTCAAATTGAGGTTTGGAAAGTGTTTTTGTGTTATCGATGTCCAAATAAAATTCCGAGACTGAGAATAGTTCCGTTATGTCATTTATGACTTGCTCGCAAAATTTGGTGTCATACCGAGTAGTATAGGTAGGTTCGGCGCATTGTTAGCGAATTCTAGAACTTGAAGTATAAAGTTTGATTCAATTTGGTTTTGGGGTCTGATTCTTAGTTTCGTTGTTGTTTTTCGCGTTCTTAAAATTCGAGTGAGTCCGTATCATGAATACAGACTTGCCAGTGCCTTTGGACGGGGTCCCGAGGGGCTCGGATGTGTTTCGGAACCCTCGGAGCTAAATGCATAACACCAGATTTTCTATATCTGGTTTCCTTCTATGCGTTCGCGGGTGTACTCACGCGTTCGTATCGAAGGAGTTGGGCAGGGGTGAAAATTACCCTATGCGTTCGCATAGGGTAAAGTAGTGGGCCAGCTCAGCTCAGCCCTTACTCTATGCGTTCGCACCCTCCCATTCGTGTTCGCGAAGGTCTAGCCCAGCTAGCCTCCGCGTTCGCATAGAAGGCCTCAGAGGGTTTGGCCAGTTGTTCTTCGCGAACGCACTACCCCTGCTGCGTTCGCATAGAAGGGGCAGTTGGGCAATGTGTTTTTAAACGGGACTTAGTCTCTTTTGAGTCATTTTTCTTCACTTGGGGCGATTCTTGGAGCTTTCAAAGAGGAGACTTCACATAGCAATTGTGAGGTAAGTGATTCCTACTTTAACTTAAGTTCAATACTTGAGTTCTTAGGTAGATTAACACATTTCATTAGTAGAAATCATGGGTTAGAGCGAAAACCTAGGCTCTTATGAAAATGAGAGAATTACCAAAGAACTAGTTATCAAATCATACAAAAACTATATAATGATGATCCTTAAGCGATGAGTGACTAATTCCTTCAAAAATTTCCGAAATCCAAGCGTGTGGGCCCGGGGGTATATTTTGAGATTTTGCAATTTAGGTTGAAGTAATCACTTAAATAGGGGAATTCCATACTTTTGAGTATATTGATTTATTTATGCAATATTTGGCTAGTTTTGAGTCCTTGGGCGACGAATTTGGAGTTTCAGGCGCATTCTTGACCCGGAAAGTAGACTTGACACGAGGTAAGTCTCCTTTCTAACCTTGTAAGAGGGAATTGTCCCTATAGATGAACTAAATGAGTATGTGTTTATTGTTTGTGCGGACTATGTACGTACGAGTTGACGAGAGTCCATGCGTAGTGACTATCATTGTTATGTTCGGGCAGTTAGGCTCACACCATGCCTTGTGAATTTCCTTAAATTGTATTGTATGACTCGTGACTCCATTGTATGCAACTTTGTTTCAATAAAACTTAGAATTTGGTGTTTTTAAAATGATATTTTTTACTTGGAAAGGAATTAAAGAAAGATGTTATGATTGCATGCGACCGCTTCGCAATTTATATTCCGCGAGCGAAGTGATTCTTTCCTCTACTCTCATGGGAGCGGGCCGTACGCCACGACAGGTTGATATATGCATCTATGGTTCGGGCCGTTGGACCCTTCGGCAGTGCACAAATATTGTTATTATGATGGCTCCGGTCGGTCGTCCTTATCCGGTTATGCGCATGCTATTTGCTTGATGTCTTTATGACTGTTGAAATGCTAGATATCCGGGGAAAGATGAATTGAGAACTTGCTTATTAATGATTCATTACTTAAATTGAATTGATGTTATATTTCGATATTTACTGCCTTATTACCCTCGTATAGTTGTTACTTTCATTATATCCTGCTTAATTGTATTGTTTGGACCCTAGTAAGTGTCAAGTCAACCTCTCGTCACTACTTCTTCGAGATTAGACGGGATACTTACTGGGTACATATTGTATTATGTACTCATGCTACACTCTGTACTTAATTGTACAGGTTCTGAGGCGGGTGCATCGGGGTATCAGGTCGTAGCTCATTCCTGAGATACACCTGGGATAAACTTCACGGTGAGATGCTTCTCCTGGCGATCCTCAGCAACACTACGGAGTCTTCTTTTGTTATTTCTGTCTATTTCTTTCAGACAGTAGAACAGTTATTTCATCTTTTGTTATACTATACTAGTATGCCTATAGACTTGTGACACTAGTTCCTGGCACACACGTACTAGACACTATATTTTTGGGGCTGTAAATATTCACTAATGATCTTTATGGTTGTTTCTGGTTAAGATTGCCTCAGTTATCCATTTCACTTCATGTTTTAAATCTAAATTTAAATAAGTGTTGGAAACGTTTTGGTAAATTAGATGAAACCCACTAGTAAATTGGTGTTGGCTTGCCTGACATCGGTGTTGGGCGCCATCGCGACCTAAATTAGGATTTGGGTCGTGACAACATGGTATCAGAGCCCTAGGTTCATGTAGGTCTCACGAGTCACGGGCTAACCCAATAGAGTCTTGCGGATCGGTACGGAGACGTCTGTATTTATCTTCGGGAGGCTATAGGGTGTTAGGAAATCTCTCTTTATTCATCTTCTATTGTGCAGTTGATGGTATGATAAATCTCACTCTTCTATTCTCTCACGGATGGTGAGGACTCATGCAGCCGACGTTCCAGACCCAGGAGGGGCCGCTACCCCTATCATTCGAGGTTGTGGCAGAGGCCAGGGGAGGGCACCGCCCCGAAGTAGGGGATGAGGGAGTTCTAGAGCTGTTCCAGTAGCACCCCCAGCGTATCCGGCAGAGGATCCCATTACTGAGGAGTAGGGTGAGGCGCCCACAGCAGATCTTGCCCCTTTAGACTTTATGACGACGCTGGGATTCCAGGAGGTAATGGGTCATATGATGCGGTTCATGGACACCATGACTCAGGCTGGTTTATTTCCAGCAGATCCTGCCACATCTCAAGCAGGAGGGGGAGCACAGACCCCTACTTCACAGGTCGCCGGACATGCAACAGCGGTATATTAGACCCCGGGTACACTGCCCGTGGGCAGGGTCCAGTCAGCAGCAACAGCACCTAAGGTCAGGCCAGCTGCGGACGATGATCCGCAGAAGTTATTAGACAGATGGACCAGAATGCACCCTCCTGTCTACGGAGGCGAGCATCATGAGGACGCACAGGACTTTATTGAAAGGTGCAGGTACAGACTGCACAACATGAGGATATTGGAGTCTCATAGAGTTGACTTCACCACTTTTCAGCTAGAGGGCAAGACTCTTAGATGGTGGCAGTCCTATATTCTTGGCAGACCGGCAGATTCCCCTCCTTCCACTTGGGAGTAGTTCACTCGCCTATTCTTGGACCGTTATATTCCACCCTTGGAGAGGGAAGAGCTGCGGTATCAGTTTGAGCAGCTGGAGCAGGGTCAGATGTCAGTGACCGACTACGAGGCTAGGTTTTCTGAGTTGTCTCGTCATGCACTCATGATACTTCCTACTGACGTAGAGAGAGTGCAGAAATTTGTAGCTGGGTTGCATCTAGGTAATAGGGCCAACATGGCCCGAGAGGTGGAGATGGGGACTCCTTATCAGCTTGTGGTTGAGATTGCTCGCAGGATAGAGGGTTATCTGTCGAGGAGCAGAGAGCAGGGACAACAAAATAAGAGAGCTAGATTTTCCGGGGATTTTAGAGGTGCCCCAGCTAGGGGCAGAGGTCAGTTTGGTAGGGGCCAGCCCAGTAGGCCCCTATATTCAGCACCCCCACTACCTCCACGAGGTGTTCCAGCGAGGCCTTATTTCAGCGCCATGCCGGAGAGTTCGTACCGCCCGCCAGCTAATTAGGGTTCCTCCGGCGGGTATTCAGGTCATCAGGGGTCTTCTAGCCCTTACTTCATTGCGATTCCAGAGAGTTCACATCGCCCTCCATCTATTCAGGGTTCTTTTTAAGGGCATCAGGCCATGGTACCAGGAGGTTGTTATGATTGTGGGGATCCACGCTATATGAAGAGGTTTTGCCCCAGGCTTCGGGGCAAGGCATTGCAGCAGGGTCACCAGCCCATGAGAGCAGCACCAGCGGTTCGGCCACCCAGAGGTGGAGGACAGACTGGTAAGGGTCATCCCAGAGGTGGAGGCCAGGCAGGGGGAGCCCAGTCAGCTCCCGTCTATTCCGGTAGAGGTCAGTCATCCGGTGCTCCAAACAGGTTCTATGTTATTCCGTCCAGATCAGATGTGTTGGCCTCAGATATTTTGATCACAGGTATTATTTCAGTATGCGGTAGAGATGCATCAGTATTATTTGATCCAGGGTCCACTTATTAATATGTATTAGCTTTGTTTGATCATTCTCTGGATATTTCTCATGAGTCCTTGGGTACTCCTGTTTATGTCCACTCCTGTGGGCGATTATGTGGTTGTGGACCAGATTTATCGGTCCTGTGTGGTTACATTCTGTGGATTCGAGACCTTAGCGGACCTCCTATTGCTTGATATGGTTGATTTTGAGGTCATCCTGGGCATGGATTGGCTATCTCCCTATCATGCCATCCTAGATTCCCATGCCAAGACTGTTACTCTAGCTATGCCGGAGTTGCCGAGATTGAGTGGAGAGGTTCCTCAGTTAGTGCAGCGAGTCGGGTTATTTCTTTCCTGAAGGCTCGTTACATGGTCGCGAAGGGTTGTTCGGCTTATCTTGCTTATGTGCGGGACACCATCGTTGAGTCTCCTTCGATTAATTCAGTGCCAGTAGTTCGAGAGTTTGTTGATGTATTCCCTTCGGACCTTCCAGGCATGCCACCGGATCGTGACATTTATTTTTGCATTGATCTAGCTCCAGGCACCAAGCCTATATCTATTCCCCCATAACGTATGGCTCCAAAAGAATTGAAGGAATTGAAGGAACAACTTGAGGAGTTGTTAGCTAAGGGATTTATCAGACCGAGTGTATCTCCTTGGGGTGCTCCGGTGCTATTTGTGAATAAAAAGGATGGGACTATGCGGATGTGTATTGATTACCGCCAGTTAAAAAAGGTCACCATCAAGAACAAGTACCCATTGACGCATATCGATGATTTGTTTGACCAATTGCAGTGTGCTCCGGTATTTTCTAAGATTGACTTGAGATCGAGGTACCATCAGCTGAAGATTCGGGACTCGGATGTTCTGAAGACTGCCTTTCATACGAGATATGGTCATTATGAGTTCCTAGTGATGTCCTTTGGCTTGACTAATGCCCCAACAACATTTATGGATTTGATGAACAGGGTGTTCAGGTCTTACATTGATTCTTTTGTCATTGTCTTTATTGATGACATTTTGATTTACTCACGTAGCTTGGGGGAGCACGAGTATCATTTGAGAGTTGTGCTCCAGATCTTGCGAGAACAGTAGTTGTATGCTAAGTTCTCCAAGTGTGAGTTTTGGTTGGATTCTGTGGCGTTCTTGGGGCATGTGGTATCCGAAGAGGGTATCAAGGTTTATCCTAAGAAGATTGAGGGAGTTCAGAGTTGGCCACGCCCTACTTCAGCTATAGAGATCAGGAGCGTTTTGGGTCTAGAAGGTTATTATCGCAAATTTATGGAGAGGTTTTCATCCATTGTAGCTCCTCTGACTATATTGACTCAGAAGAATGCCCCGTTCCGATAGTACGACGAGTGTGAGGTGAGCTTTCAGAAGCTCAAGACAACATTGACCTTAGCACCAGTTCTAGTATTGTCCTCCGGTTTTGGGATGTATACAGTATATTGCGACGCTTCACGCGTTGGCTTGTGGTGTGTGTTGATGCAGGAGGGGCGAGTTATTGCTTATGCTTCACGGCAGTTGAAGGTTCATGAGAAAAAGAAACTTTGTGCATGATCTGGAGTTGGCAGCGATTGTTCATGCTCTTAAGATTTGGAGGAACTACTTGTATGGGGTGTCTTGTGAGGTTTATACAGACCACCGCAGCTTGCAACACTTGTTCAAGCAGATGGATCTCAACTTGAGGCAGCGTAGGTGGCTTGAGTTGCTGAAGGATTATGACATCACCATTCTTTATCATCTGGGCAAGGCAAATATGGTAGTAGATGCCTTAAGCAGGAAGGCGGAGAGCATGGGTAGCTTGGCTTATATTTCAGCGGAGGAGAGACCTCTAGCTTTGGACATTCAATCCTTGGCTAATCGCTTGGTGAGGTTGGACCTTTCATAGCCTCACCGAGTTCTTGCACGTGTGGTTGCTCAGTCTTCATTATTGGGGGAGATCAAGGTTCGGCAGTTTGATGATCCGCGCTTGGCAGAGCTACGGGAGACAGTGGTGTAGGGTGGTTCCAAAGAGGTTTTTATTGGTGAGGATGGTATTCTGCGACTTCAAGGTCGCTTATGTGTCCCTAATGTTAATGGCCTGATGGAGAGGATTCTAGAGGAGGCTCACAGTTCACGATATTCTATTCATCCTGGTGCTACGAAGATGTATCGTGACTTGAAGCAGCATTTCTGGTGGAGACGGATGAAGAAAGACATAGTGGAGTATGTGCCTAGATGTCTTAATTGCCAACAGGTTAAGTATGAGCACCAAAGGCCAGGAGGCCAACTCCAGCAGATGCCTATACCTAAGTGGAAATAGGAGCGCGTCACTATGGACTTCATAGTTGGGTACCCTCAGACTTTACGGAAGATTGATGCGGTTTGGGTCATTGTGGACGGGCTAACCAAGTCGGCGCATTTCATTCCAGTAGCTACTACTTATACTTCGGAGAAGTTGGCCCAGATCTACATGCGGGAGATAGTTCGGTTGCACGGTGTGCCTGTGTCCATTATATCAGATTGAGGTCCTCAGTTCACCTCGAACTTCTGGAGAGCATTGCAGAGTGAGTTGGGCACCCGGGTAGAGCTCAGCACGGCATTTCACCCTCAGACTGACGGGCAGTCAGAGCGGACAATTCAGATATTGGAGGACATGCTCAGAGCATGTGTGATTGACTTTGGTGTCTAGTGGGATCAGTTTTTGCCCTTGTCCGAGTT
Source organism: Nicotiana undulata (assembly GCA_005239495.1). Lineage (NCBI taxonomy): Eukaryota > Viridiplantae > Streptophyta > Magnoliopsida > Solanales > Solanaceae > Nicotiana > Nicotiana undulata. The sequence continues at coordinate 70,464 of ML292830.1, read as the reverse complement.
TTCTTATAATAACAGTTATCAATCCAGCATCGAGATGGCTCCTTTGAGGTCTTGTATGGTCTACTATGTCGTTCTCCTATCGGGTGGTTTGAGCCTGGCGAGGCTAAGTTATATGGCACCGACCTAGTGAGGGACGCCTTGGAGAAAGTGAAGTTGATTCAGGAGAGGTTTCGCATAGCACAGTCCAGACAGAAGAGTTACGCGGATCAGAAGGCGCGTGATGTATCATGTATGGAGGGAGAGAAGGTTCTGTTGAAAGTCTCGCCGATGAAGGGTATTATGAGGTTTGGGAAGAAGGGCAAGCTGAGCCCAAGGTTTATAGGTTCATTCGAAGTGTTGAGGAGAGTTTGAGAGGTTGCTTGTGAGCTTGCTTTACCTCCCAGTTTATCAGGAGTTCATTCAAACTTTCATGTGTCCATGCTCCGGAGATACCACGCCGACTTCTCTCACGTGGTAGATTTCAGCACCATTCAGTTAGATGAGAGGTTGGGCTACGAGGAGGAGCCAGTTGCTATTATTGACAGACAGGATCGCCAGTTGAGGTCCAAGAGAGTTTCCGCCGTAAAGGTCAAGTGGAGGGGCCAACCAGTAGAAGAGGAGACTTGGAAGTACGAGGAGGACATGCGGAGCAGATATCCCCACTTATTCAGCACTCCAGGTATGATTCTAGACCCGTTCGAGGACGAATGTTTGTTTAAGAGGTGGAGAATGTAACTATCCGACCGGTCGTTTTGCGTTCTAGAACCCCATGCCCCTAAATTAGACTTCCCGTAGTTGCTTTTACTGATTTATGACTTGCGGGGACGGATGGTTCGAGGTTTGGAAGATTTTAGAGTAGTATAGGAACACTTAGTTCGTTAAGGTTGGCTTTTAAGGCCAAGTTTGACTTCGGTCAACATTTTCAGTAAACAACCTCGGAATCGAGATTCGAAGGTTCCGGTAGGTTCGTATTATGGTTTTGGACTTGTGCGTATGTTCGAAACTGGTTTTGGATGACCCGGGAGCGTTTCAGCGCCAAATAGTGAAATAAGGATTTTCTTAAGTTCAAATTGAGGTTTGGAACGTGTTTTTGTGTTATCGATGTCCAAACGGAATTTCGAGACATGGAATAGTTCCGTTATGTCATTTATGACTTGCTCGCAAAATTTGATGTCATTCTGAGTAGTATAGGTAGGTTCGGCGCATTGTTAGCGAATTCTAGAACTTGAAGTTCAAAGTTTGATTCAATTTGGTTTTGGGGTCGGATTCTTAGTTTCGTTGTTGTTTCTCGCGTTCCGAAAATTCGAACGAGTCCGTATCATGAATACAGACTTGCTAGTGCCTTTGGATGGGGTCTCGAGGGGCTCAGGTGAGTTTCGGACCCCTCTGAGCTAAATGCATAACACCAGATTTTCTGTATCTAGTTTTCTTCTATGCGTTCGCGGGTGTACTCACATGTTCTCATAGAAGGAGTTGGGCAGGGGTGAAAATTACCCTATGCGTTCGCATAGGTGCTTCGCGTTCGCATAGGGTAAAGCAGTGGGCCAACTCAGCTCAGCCCTTACTCTCTGCGTTCGCACCCTCTCATCTGCGTTCGCGAAGGTCTAGCCCCGCTAGCCTCCGCGTTCGCATTGAAGGCCTGGCCAATTGTTCTTCACGAACGCACTGCCCCTGTTGCGTTCGCATAGAAGGGGCTGCTGGGCAGTGTGTTTTTAAACGGGACTACTTAGTCTCTTTTGAGTCATTTTTCATCACTTGGGGCGATTTTGGAACTTTCAAAGAGGAGATTTCACATAGCAACTGTGAGGTAAGTGATTCCTACTATAAATTGAGTTGAATACTTGAGTTCTTAGGTAGATTAACACATTTAATTAGTAGAAATCATGGGTTAGATTGAAAACCTAAGTTTTTATGAAAATGAGAGAATTACCAAAGAATTAGTTATGAAATCATACAAAAACTATATAATGATGATCCTTAAGCGATGGGTGAGTGTTTCCTTCAAACATTTCCGGAATCCGAGCGTGTGGGCCCGGGGGTGTATTTTGAAATTTTGCAATTTAGGTTGAAGTAATCACTTAAATACGGGAATTCCATACTTTTGAGTATAAATTGATTTATTTATGCAATATTTGGCTAGTTTCGAGTCCTTGGGCGACGAATTTGTAGTTTCGGGCGCATTCTTGACCCGTGAAGTAGACTTGACACAAGGTAAGTCTCCTTTCTAACATTGTAAGGGGGAATTGTCCCCATAGGTGAACTAAATGAGTATTTGTTTATTGTTTGTGGGGACTACGTACGTACGAGGTTACGAGAGTCCATGCGTAGTGACTATCATTGTTATGTCCGGGTAGTTAGGCTCACACCATGCCTTGTGAATTTCCTTAAATTGTATTATATGCCTCGTGACTCCATTGTATGCAACTTTGTTTCAATAAAACTTAGAATTTGGTGTTTTTAAAAGGATTTTGTTTTACTTGGAAAGGAATTAAAGAAATATGTTATGATTGCATGCGACCGCTTCGCAATTTTATTTCGCGAGCGAAGTGATTCTTTCCCCTACTCTCATGGGAGCGGTCCGTACGCCACGGAAAATTGATAGATGCATCTATGGTTTGGGTCGTTCGACCCTTCGGCAGTGCATAGATATTGTTATTATGATGGCGCAAGTCGGTTGTCCTTATCCCGTTATGCGCATGTTATTTGCTTGATCTCTTTATGACTGTTGAATTGCTAGATATCCGGGGAAAGATGAATTTAGAACTTGCTTATTAGTGATTCATCACTTAAATTGAATTGCGGTTATATTTCGATATCTACTGCCTTATTACCCTCGTACACTTGTTACTTTCATTATATCCTACTTAATTTTATTGTTTGGACCCTAGTAAGTGTCAAGTCGACCTCTCGTCACGACTTCTTCGAGATTAGATGGGATACTTACTGGGTACATATTATATTATGTACTCATGCTACACTTTGTACTTAATTGTACAGGTTCTAAGGCGGGTGCATCGGGGTATCAGGCCGGAGCTCGTTCATGAGATACACCTGGGATAGACTTCACGGTGAGCTGCTTCTCCTGGTGATCCTCAGCAGCACTACAGAGTCTTCTTTTGTTATTTCTGTCTATTTCTTTCAGAAAGTAGGTCAATTATTACTTCTTTTGTTATACTCTACTAGTATGCATGTAGACTTGTGACACTAGTTCCTGGCACACACGTATTAGACACTATATTTTTGGGGCTGTAAATATTAACTTATGATCTTTATGGTTGTTTCTGATTAAGATTGCCTCAGTTACCCGTTTCACTTCATGTTTTAAATCTAAATTTAAATAAGTGTTGGAAACATTTTGGTAAATTAGATGAAACCCACTAGTAAATTGGTGTTGGCTTGCCTGGCATCGGTGTTGGGCGCCATCGCGACCTAAATTAGGATTTGGGTTATGACATGATGCATGACATATGAATATTATTTCGATTGCGCCGGAGGCATCTACAAAGGATAATCCCGCTATACCAGATTTTATTTTTATAATATAGTCTTGAAAGCTTCTTTTTTTTTCTTCAGGGTTTAGCTTTGATTGTACTCCTTCAAACACTTGTATGACCTTCTTAATATTATACTAAGTTATCTAATTTTTTTAAACTCTAACACTCTTTTTATAAAATTAATTTATGTACCCTAAGATTTTTTTTAATTTGAAAAATATTTTTACTCATATGATTAATTTACACAATAATTTAATTGGATTCTCTTGCTTAATATAATTATAGGGGGAGTAAGCTGCTAAGCCATACTATGAATGTTTGGGAGAGGGTGGTTGATGTGAGGGTAAGGACCAGTGTGTCCCTTTCTGAGAACCAGTTTGGTTTCATGCAGGGACGCTCGACTATGGAAGTCATTCAAATTGTGAGGAGATTGGTGGAGCAGTATAGGGAAATGAAGAAGAACTCGCACATGGTGTTCATTGACCTGGAGAAAGACTATGACAAAGCCCCGAGAGAGGTGCTCTGGCGATGCTTGGAGGTTTAATGGGTCCCAGTAGCCTACATTAAGGTGATTAAGGACATGAATGATGTTGCTAAGACTCGGGTTAGGGCAGCGGGAGGAGACTCGTAACACTTTCCGGTTATGATGGGGTTGCACCAGGGATCAACTCTTAGCCCATTCCTATTTTCCTTGGTGATGGACGCATTGACGAGACACATTCAAGGTGAGGTGTCATGGTGTATGTTATTTGTTGATGGCATATTTTAATTGACGAGACATGTGGTGGTGTTAACGAGAGGCTGGAGGTTTGGAGGCAGACCCTAGAGTCTAAGGGTTTCAAGTTGAGCAGGACCAAGACGGAATACATAAAGTGCAAGTTCAACAATGGTACCCAATAAGGTGTGATGACCCGATAGGTCATGTAGAGTTTTAAACCTTAATTCTGTATTTCGAAACTTCAAGTATACCATTTTAACTTTCCTGGATTTGCGTGCGCAGTATGGGTGTTTTACCGAAAGGATTTTATGTTAAAAATTGATAATACATGAAACTTTGCTTTAAAAATCCAATTGGGTTGACTTCGGTCAACGTTTCTAGAAAACGGACCCGGACCATATTTTGACAATCCCGATGAGTCTGTATCGTGATTTGGGACTTCGGGGTATGCCCGAAATTGATTGCGAAAGTCCCTAGCTCGAGTTATCGCTTTTTGTCGAAATTTTAAAGTTTAAAGGCTTAATGAATCTAAGGGTTTGGCCAATATTTGATTTTGTTGATACTGGGTCCGTATTTTGGTTTGCAACTCGGTATAGGTCCATTACTATATTTATGACTTATTTGCCAAATTGGTGAAAAACAGAGTTGGTTTGACGTGATTCGGACATCCGGTTGTTGAAATCAAAGTTCTAAAGTTCTCTTGAAAATTCCATTTGATTTGGTGTCCGATTCATAATTCTAGGTGTTATTTTTGCGACTCGATCGCGCGAGCAAGTTCGTATGACATTTTTAGACTTTGTGTGCATATTTATTTTTGAGCCTTGAGGGCTTGGGTGAGTTTCAAATAGGCTACGGAGTGGATTGGACTTAGAATTCATAGTCGTTTCTAGTGTCTGCTGCAAATCTCGCATTTGCGAGATCTGGCTCACATTTGTGAGCCTCGCATTTACGAAGAAACCATCGAATTTGCGAGCCTGGGCATGGCTGGGGTTCCTCGTAATTGCAAGGTAAAAGTTCACAATCGCGAAGCCATTTCCACTTTCGCGAAGGAAGAGTCGCATTTGCGATTCAACACCTTTTGTGATGATCTTCGCATTTGCGAAGAAAGGTCCGCATTTGCGATGGCATCAGGGTTTGCATTTGCGGCCATTTTATCGCAAATGCCATTACTGGGATTCTAAGAGGAGTTCGCAATTGCGACCTCTTTCTCGCAGTTGCGAACAAGTTATTGCAATTGCGGCATCTACAACTGGTAAAAATTGAGTTAGATGGGATTTCTTTCATTCTTTCAAAATTTCAAACCTAGAGAACCCTAGAGGCGATTTCCCCAAGAGCTCTTCTTCCCTAATCCATTGGTAAGTGATTCTAACCTATTTCCTTTCAATCTTCCGTTACTTTTCACAAGATTTCAAACTAAAATCTAGGATTTTCATTGTGGAAATTGGGGATTTTGGAAGAATTAGGGATTTTTATAAAATTGGAACATATACCTCAAATTGAGGTCGGATTTCGAAACAAATTACATAATCGGGCTCGGGGGTGAATGGGTAATCGGGTTTTGACTTAATCTTTCTCATTCGTGGGTAGTTCCTAAGGCTTATTTTTAATCGTTTGGTTTATAATTCGTTAGATTTGGTCGGTTCGGAGGCTTGTTTGAAAGGCAAGGTTGTGGTTGAGCTTTGAGTTGAACTTTGGGAGCGAGGTAAATGTCGTGGTTAACCTTGACTTGAGGGATTATGACTTGTTTGTCTATTTGGTACACGTTTAAATGTTGGGTACAACGTACATGTGAGATGACGAGTACTTATGCGTTATTGTTGGGCTAAAGCATGCGAGTGACACTTGTTTCTTGTCATTTATTTCTTTCTTTGATCATAACATCCATGCTTAGACTAGTTAATTACAAAATTGAACATTCTTTCTGCATTTATGGGATGTCTGTGATAATTGAGTATTATTTCTGAAGTAGAGATTGGTGTTGTGGAACCATTGTTGACATAAGACTTGATCTTGCTTATTCTATCTCCCTGTTATTGTATGTTCATTGTTACATGGTAAGGGAGAGTGTTAATACACGAAGGGTGATGTCGTGCTGTATTTGAGAGTTAATGTACGAAGGGTGATGTCGTGCCATATTTATCATTTTATGGTGAGATTGAGAGTAAAAGCACGAAGGGTGATGCAATGCCATTATTATTATTTCATAGTGAGGCTGAGAGTAAAATCCCGAAGGGTGATGCCGTGCAGCTTTATCAATTATGTTTTGTTCATTTTATTGGTTGAAGGTTTATTGACTGATTCTTGTTATTATCTCCTACTGTAGTTAGCGTATCTTGTACCCCTTTTGCATGTCCCCTCTCAATAGTACTTGTTAAATCCTTATTTGCTGTTATGTTGCTCATATATTTCTGTCTATATAGGTTTATTTACGTGGATGTCCTGTCATAGCCTCGTCACTACCTTGTCGAGGTTAGGCTCGACACTTACGGAGTACATTGGGTCGGTAGTACTCATACTACACTCTGCACTTCTTGTGCTGATTTTGGTACTGGTCCCAGCTGTCCGTGAGGCGTATTAGCTCGGATTGGAATTTGGAGTACTCGAGGTAGATTTGCTGGCGTCCGCATACCTTGAAGTCTGCTTCCATTTCCCCTATTTACTGATCTTTTCATTCAAGACAGTTGTATTTATTTCAAACCTTATTTATAGAGATTCTAGAAGCTCGTGAACTTGTGACTCCAGATCAAGGTTGTACTTAGATATTATCAGTTTTATGTCATTTCGCACTCCGTTTCAGTTTCATTTCGGATTAATTGATTTTACTTATTTGAATTGATTAAAATTGGCTTAAATATCCTCTAATGGTGACTTGCCTAGCAAGTGAAATGTTAGGATCTATCACGGTCCCGAAGGTGGCAATTCTGGGTCGTGACAAAAGGGGATATGGAGGTGAAGCTTGATACGCAAGTCATCCCCAATAGAGGTAGTATCAAGTATCTCGAATCTATAATACAAGGTAACATGGAGATTGATGAAGATGCCACGCAACTTATCGGAGCAGAATGGATGAAGTGGAGGCTTGCTTCCGATGTCTTATGTGATAAGAATGTGCCGCTGAGACTGAAAGGTAAATTCTACAAGGTTGTAGTTAGACCGACTATGTTGTATGGAGCAAAGTGTTGGCCGGTCAAGAACTCTTATACCCAGAAGCTAAAAATAGCTGAGATGAGGATGTTGAGCTGGATGTGTGGGGGTACCCGGTTGGATAAGATTATGAATGAAGTTATTCGGAAAAAGGTGAGAGTGTCCCTTGTGGAGGATAAGATGTGGGTGGCGAGGTTGAGATGGTTCGGGCATGTTAAGAGGAGAAGTATAGAAAGGTATTAGGTTTACATGCTAAAATGTAGAATTATATATCTATGCCCGAAAATAAATGTACTAATAGGATTCCTAAAGGTAATCATGTATGATTCCTAATGTGTAGTATTATGTCCAAAAACTGATAGGATTACAAGGCTAATGTCTTGAATTTCGGTTATGTCCTTTTATTGAGAATTATTATGCTTAATATTAAAAGGTTATTTTTGTAAACCAACACTTTATTCATACTTTATAATAATAAAGATATAGATATAGATAGACTAGACTATGCAAATATAGCAAGGGAAAATGGGATTACTTATGGTATTACGTTTTTTTAAACTATATTTTGCATTATAATTACTATATTTTGATTGTATTTGAGTCATATTGCTAGTACTTTCTACTTCTTACATGTATTATGCTTTGTAGGAGGTGATTTCGCGTAAGGAGCGATGTTGGAGCTAAGTTGGATGATTAGGATATTTGAAGTCTGAATAAAAGTCTAAGAGATTAAACCGGGATCGCGTTGATGATCAAGTATGAATGTCAAAATTGAGAAAAAAATCATACTCTGAGAAAAATGCGCTATCGCGCCGCGGGCGCTAGTGCAAAATTCCTACAGAGTGAAAAAATTTAGCTCAGAGAGGGTAGTATAAAATAGTGCCCATTTTTCACTTCGGCTCAGAGAGAGAAGTTTCGTCTGGGCCCTTTTTTACTTGGTATAAATACACTGAAAATACGTTTTTGAAGGGGTTTGACCTAGGAGAATTTTGAAGAGCTATCACGGCATTAAAGCACAAGATTTCATCAATTCTCTTGCCAACAATCGATGCAAAACATGAGTTTGCATCGTAAAGTTGTCTTTGGTGTTTTCTATATTCATAATCTCACTTGTGATGACTTTCGCCAACGCTATACAGTAGTTTACTATAAGATTTGATGGATATGGTGTTTGATTGATATTTTTGGATCTAACTCTGGTTCAATTGCATGAATTCGTTTATAGTGTTTTGAATTATTTGTAAATTAATCGAAAGTTGAATATTTGGTGATTATATTTGCATTATTTGGGTTGGTTTAATTTGGTAATTCTTCTAATTAATCGAGAGGGCTTCTTGAATTATTGTTTAAACCAAGTTAGGAAACTATTCGATAGACGTTTTCATAAAAACTAGTCCACTAATGTGTCCTTGCATATCTCCACAGTGCTTCATATTAATTATTTCTATTATAGAGTTAAGATTTAATCGAGAGAGTAATCTCGACCTTTCGTTTAAACTAATTATCAAGTGAATCTGTGAGAATTATTAGAAAAAAGAATTTAAACCGAGTTAGACCTCGAACAATTATCTTATACTCGTTAAATACTGATCACTGTCCTTCTATGGAAGAAACTAATGGAGATTATATTTTGACGGATAGTGGGGGATAATGTTGACAAAAATGACATCAATAATTGCATCTTAGTAAGAAAAACGTATAATTAACGGTAATGTAAACGAAATTATGAAGGCAAAAAACATACGAAGAAAAGAGAAGAAGAAAGCAACATTCATGTGGCCCATTTCCTGTCAAATCAGTAGGTCATTTGATGTGATTTCATCCCCCATTTTCTCCTGTTCTTTTAACCTTTGCCATAGCTTTTCAATAGTTGCCTCATTTTTGGCTACAAAAATCGATCTATCACAATCTACTTCAATTCTACTAAAACATGTCAAATTTTGATAGAGGTAAAGAATTGGTCGAGGGATCATCAAGATCCCCAGGCGATCAACCAGCCACACTGAGTCGATATGAGTCTCAGAAACGACGAGATTGGAACACTTTCGGTCAGTACTTGAGGAATCAAAGGCCACCAGTTTCCATATCCCAATGTAATAGCAACCATGTCCTAGAGTTCCTCCGATACCTGGACCAGTTCGGGAAAACTAAGGTTCACTTACAAGGTTGTATCTTTTATGGACAGCCCGAGCCGCCAGCTCCCTGTACTTGTCCGTTAAGACAAGCATGGGGAAGCCTTGACGCTCTCATAGGACGGCTTCGAGCCGCCTATGAAGAGAACGGCGGCTCGCCTGAGACAAATCCATTTGCTAGCGGTGCAATTCGGGTGTATCTGAGGGAAGTGAAAGAGTGTCAATCTAAGGCACGAGGCATTCCGTACAAGAAGAAAAAGAAGAAGATTGGTGGTACCAGTGACAGCAAAGGAGATGATGATTCCACTTCTTCTCATCACCCATTTTCTTGATCCAATTAATATATATATTGGATTTCTGCCTACTGCCTGCTTCTTCCCAATGGTAAGATCTTTCAAACTCATCTAAATTTCTTGTTCTAGCTTTTCTTTACTTAAGTACTTAGTTAATGCAACTGCGAAGAGTATAATTTTTATCTAAAAAATAATTTAATATTAAACTATATGCAAAGTTAAAAGGATTGTAGAGGACTAGACCGATACCTTTACATATCAAACTTGAAGAAAAGAGGCATATATACTTTCAGTCTCTTTACATCAAAAGTGTAGATCCAAACTTGAAAAATATAACAATGCAAAAACTATAGTTTGAATTTTTAGATTAACTATATGCTAAATGAAATGAGATCATTCGTTGACTTTTATATAAAGTTTTTCGCCTCAAGAAACAGCTAGGTTCAAGGGTATGCACCTACCTAGTAGCTGCGAGTCAAAGATCAAAGGCAGTTTCAAAAAGGAGTTCCTTATTTCCAGCTTGATAGAGTAAAGTCTCAAACTTCTGAAGAGGGTGTAAACTGAGTAAAAGTCTAGATTTCAATAGTTGGTCTTAATTAGGAATTAGGCTTCTCCAAATCAAATGATGATAAGAAAAACTTGGTGGGAGATTTATAGCCCTTTACCTCAAACCCTAGAAACGCTGGAGGAAATTGCACAAATAACCCTATAACTTCATGAAAACAAGAATCTTTTGGAACATAAATTTGACTAAGATGATGAATGAAGAACCTCGTCCTCGTCCTCCTCGTCCTCGTCCTATAACTTTGGTAACAGCTAATTAGCTCAAGAATGCAAAGTTTTCTGCAGTATTTGGACGAAGTAACTATTCCTGGTTTTAATATATGTCATCCTTTCAACTTGTTTATATTCTTTTCGGATTCTGGAGATTTTGTGCACCCCACATATAGTCATTTGAGGAAGCATACGCTTTTGCATGTTTAGCAGTATTATCCTTGAATAGATAATTATATATATAGTAGTAAAGTAATTAATGTCCTACACCTGAATCAATCAATGTAAAATAATTTACTACAACCATGGATAATAATTCTTGTTAATTTATAAAAAGTGAGTTTTACATTGGATTTTTAAATCAGCAAAATCATGATTGAGAATCTCTCTTATGTACGAGAAACAATATAATATATATAGATATTCCTTCAACTTCTTGGTAACATTAAAATACTAAATATTAATATTCCTATAAGTGCGCACTGATAGATCACCTTATTAATGCAAGGACAATTTTGAGATTTGAATCTTTCATTGTTTGGTTGTCCTTTGTATCTTTACAAGATTGCTCACTGTTTGTATTGGATCTTTGTGGGGGGTCACACTTATTCTATCTTTGTCAGAATGATATATATATATATATATATGTACTATGACATATTCCTATTTTCGCCAATATCGATACTGCTGGTCGTTTGCTGAGTTTTTTTCATCTGTTTGCTTCTGCTTCATATTGTTCATTGACATTCAAAATGGAAACAGGTAGCTCATCTCTTGTTTTTTTATGTAGTACTAACAATAAAAATACTGGACAGAATGTGGGGTTATTTAGTTTAGTTACCCTTCTTTTTTCATTTCACAAAATGGTAAGGTGATGATAATAGGTTAATCCATAGGCCAATGTAACTAATCGAAAAAGATTAAACATATAAGCAAATCTACAGTAAGCAAGGAAATGTTACTAACGGAACATGTAGAAACAATAGGTGCTATTCTTTTATTGTTGACCCTCATATATATAAAATTGATTATATATATATGTGTGTTTTCCTCCTAAAAAATTAATGTACTATGACATATTCTTATTTTCGCCAAACACAAGCAAACTCCACACACACTTATATACGAGGAATATATTCACGAAAATCTATGAGTGCTCGTGCATTTAATCAATTAAATTGAGGGTCAACAAATATAATGAAGGTTAAATATAAACAATAATATTCGAATGTAAAAGGATAAATTTGACCATTTTTCCTGGTTTAAATGATAGTCGTACATTCCCTTTTTCACAAAGTTTTGAAAAGTCTATGGCATATAAGTATTAGTGTTGTTTTTAATACTTTGGGATAATTTGGTTTGAAGACAAGTATGCTGGGATTAGTTATGCCGAGATTAGTTATATTGAAATTTATTATGATGAGATTAGTTATTCTTATATTATTTGTTATTGATTGTTTGGTATATTGTGTTAATCATGGGATATCAATTTTATTACGTTATCCTGAGATAATATAACTTAATTATCATGGGATTATTATTTCATCTTCTTGCAGCTATAAGTTATCCTGATACTATTTTTAATCTCGGGATAACTTATCTCAAGATTAATAACCAAACAAATGAGAAGGCGGTACTAAATGTTTATCCCAGGATTATTTTTACTTATCCACCATTCCAAAGGACCCCTTGGGGGTTGTTTATTACAATGGTGGGATAGACAAGGATATTTCATGGGATTAGCTATCCCATCTATATATAAGATAGTTAATTTAATTCCACAAATTTAATACGAAATTTATCCAAAATTAATTAATACCCAAACCAAATATAGGATAAATACAATCTCAAATTTTATTTTTGAATTAATACTCTTATAATGGTAACCAAACGACCATTTAGTGTTGATTTTATGGTCGATGCATGTTTGTTTCAGGTTTTAAAAAAATGATTGATTATTTGTTAAACTCATCAATGTTTGGAGTGCGTGTATGTGTGTCTATATAGTTAAAGGAATCAATCTAGAGAATTTCATTGTCATGTTAGCGTCCACGCTTATAGTTTCTTCGTTTAATTCTTCGTGTTAATGAACTCTAAGTATATAACTTAACATAAGTATAGGGTATTTAAATGAGTTACATGGTCAGTAAAGATATGTATGTATAGACAACTCAACTTGTTTGATACTAAAATATGTATAGTTGTTTTATTGTATAACTTAGTATCTAAGAAGATATGATTACATTACATTTATATTGTTACATGCACATTTTTTTATGTAAATAACGTTCATATTATAAATATTCTAATCCTTGAAATATATTTCTATAGAATTGAACTGATGATTGTACGCCTCATGAGCAGGATATTGCTGAACGATTAAAGGGGTTTGCTATGCAGCTCTGGAAAAGTTGTTTTATTCTTTCTTTCTTATTATTAGCAGTTTTTAAGGGACTTTCCTTTAATTAACTAGTAAGTAATCCACTATTATTTTCTGGTGGACTTGGCCGATATTCCCAGCTATTTGTGAATCGTAATTTATCTCTTGTAAGTTGTAAGATTATAAAACTTTTTGTACAAGTTATTTTCCTATCTACCGTGCAGTACATAGTTTATTCTCGGAAAAATTATGCTATACAACAAATATATATATTGTATTTATCGTTGGTAGCTATATTTTTAAAAATTTATCATTTGTAGTTATATTTGAATTTTATAGCAAATCCACTAGTAATACTGAAACAAGAGATTGACTGTTTCGCATTGAAATAAGATAGCAAAAACCTCCCGTAGCTTAGGTGGTTAGAACATCCGCTTAGTAAGAGGAGTCTTTGAGTTCGACTCTTAATGAGAGTATTTTATTTTTCTGTATTTATGTTTTTTTTCTTGGTTGTATTTGTATGCTTTGTATTCATTGCGCGAAAGAATATAACCGATACATGTTATATTTATTGCGCGAACGAGTATAGCTGACACATACTATATTTATTGCGCATATGAATACAAGGAGATAACAATTAAACAGTAACTTAGACAAATTATAGTTATTTATGATAATTAGGTTCTAAACTGTATTGTTTTACTGAAGTTCCTCTTTACTCTCCTCTGTACCATCGTGATATCAACGAACTGAGTCTAATTGATTTCTAACAAACTCTACATTCTCAATTGTTTCCTTTTAAGAACCAAATAGATATCTGTCAAAATTATACAACTACAAAAGTCGAGGCATAAGTGTTATTATACTGTATTTGTAAAATAATTTTGGAGAAAATAAAATAACATAAACAGGAATATAAACGAAATAAAAGTTAACTCGAGCCCATTGAATTCACAATATTTCCTTAAAGAATTTAATCCCCTCCTAGTACCCAAGATTATGAATTATTTCCTCCCTGGATAGAACGAATTACACACTGGTGTAGTGGTACTTCAAACCCCAATGTTTCAGCGAACACAATGTTCGGTAGAAAATCACACTTATAGTTGCTTTATTTGAATTTAAAAATATGCAGAAGAAAAGAGGAGAACTCAGAAATTCGTATGGAAAATCTGAGAGAATGGAGTTGTATTTCTAGCCAATGTTGGGCTGAAATCTGAAGAGGTCCAACTCTTCAGTATGACTGTTTATGCAAAACGGCCATAACATAAATATCATAACATAAATGGCTATTTACTCAACAATAAACCAGGAGAATTGAAGAGGGAGGTTAATTTTTCAGTTAAAAAGCTAAAAACAGAAAAATAATAACGGAATTGGATTTAATATCAATATTCTATTATTAAAATAGATATTTAATAACATTTCTGTTAATATTTACTATTAACAAATAAATTTGGTCCAAAAAATTAATCATCAATCGATCATTTGACCAAATCCAAATACGAAGTTGAAGCCGAGCCGAGCCCAACGAGCGATGACGACGACGCGAGGCTTGCCTTCTTCCTAACTCTTTAAGAGCTAGAAGAAGAGCAATTACTTATATACCCATTAAAAATCGCTTCTTCTTCCAATATGGTACAATGTCCCTTCATCAAGGAGGGAATCTCAAATGAAACTCAAATATTTCATTTTCCCTCTATTTCCCTTTCATCCTCTTTTAAGCTACATTAAGCTTAATAACCCAACAATCCCCCACATGAATGGGGAATGTCTATATCACGAAAATATGCATGAAAAACTGTGTGATTCGCAAACAAGGATTAATTGCATCTGGATGAGTAGGTTTCCCTTTGAACTTTCCATAGTGAAATTATGTCGGATGTACTCGGTCAATCGGTAGTTTTGATATCTTTGAACCGTCGAACTTTGGTGTATACCTAGACAACCATAAGTCACACAATCAACCTTAACGGTCTTTGTCTCTCATTGTTGTGTTTGTTTCAGCTATGAACACCGCCTGGTTTCATAAGTGCGTAGAGAACCGGCCTTACAAATTCTCCTTGAAGCGGCTAACACTTCACACTTACATAAGTGATTCCTAAACGTGTCATCCCGTAGATACACTATTTGACATATTCCGTATCAAATTTAGAAATCATTAAAACGCCTTAATGTTTTATTCTTGGTACTGAACATTGTCTCATCACGAGAATGAACCAAAACTTTAGTTGAAAATGTTGAACCGTTATTAATGACGTTATTTGATCTCCTTGAACCTAGATCTTGGGATCTCAAGTCTTCTAGTTAGGGTTACCACCACAATGACTTGTTCTCAGCCATAATCCCATTCCCCTTGATGATTTCTCAACTAATAGTTAGGCCTTTTGTAAGTGGATCCGACACATTATCGCTTGACTTTACATAGTCAATCGTGATAATTCCTCTAGAGAGTAATTGCCTAACGGTTTTATGTCTTCATCGTATATGACGAGATTTACCGTTATACATAATGCTCCCAGCCCTTCCAATTGTGGCTTGACTATCCAAATGTGTGCATATTGGTGCCAACGGTGTTGGCATTGGGCCAAAATGGAATGTTTTCCAAGAAATTCTGGAGCCATTCAACTTCTTCACCGACTTTATATAAGGCTATGAATTCAGCCTCCATTGTAGAGTAGGAAATACATGTTTGGTTGGACGACTTCCAAGATACCTCTCCTCCACCAATAGTGAATACATATCCACTTGTGGACTTAGAATCAATTGAACCGGTAATCCAATTTGCATCATAGTGTCTCTTAATCACTGTAGGATATTTACTGTACTGCAAAGAAAAGTCCTGAATATGTTCTAAATATCTCAAAACTCATTTCATTTCCATCCAACGAGATTGACCTGGATTGCTCGTGTATCGACTCAATTTACTTATAGCACAAGCTATATCTGGTCATGTACAATTCATGATGTACATTAAGCATCCCAACATACGAGCATAATTCGATTGTGATATGCTTTGGCCTTTGTTCGTTGCTAATGCAAGATTCACGTCAATTGGAGTCTTTGCAACTTTAAACCCCAAGTGCTTGAATTTTTCAAGCACTGTCTTAATATAATGAGATGGTGACAATGCCAGACCTTGAGAAGTCTTATGGATCTTAATTCCCAGAATTAAATCAGCAACTCCCAAATCTTTCATATCAAACTTGCAAGTTAGCATACACTTAGACGCATTTATGTTGGCAATGTCATTACTCATTATCAGCATATCATCCACATTTAAGAAAACAATGGCTATGTGATGTTTTAGACATCAATACCACACAAGAATATAGGTTAAATGTGTTGTACCCAATTTTGACAACATTGTTTGGTCAAATTTCGCATGCCATTGTTTGGGTGCTTGTTTTAGTCCGTAAAGGGACTTAACAAGTCTACATACCTT